>CM073776.1:83946036-84193114 GCA_037158775.1 Hetaerina titia | reverse complement strand
AAGTTCTCCTGGCAGCAAGTTGGAAACAAGGCGAATTCTTGCTAGTATTATCCTAATTGTGACTGCCTGTTGTATTTGTCGTATTGATGTGATGTTCATTCCATAGAGGCGTTGTAAACTCTCTGATTAATTATTTTAAAACGATCATTATTATTATGAGTCTTCCAAGAGCTGGTTAAGATTCCACGCAAGTAACTTTTAACGCAGTCATCCGCTAATATGCATTAGAATGCAGTGATTTCAAAGTGTGGCACACATTCGTCTTCACCGTGATTCAAACCCGGGCAATACAAATGAGTTTTACAATTCGCAGTCGTTGCATTATGCGTCTTCCTTAAACTATGGCGTTGCCAAACGTGACAAGTGCAGCCTATTTGCAAACAGGAGATCACGTATTCACGACGGGACATAAGATTAGCTGTTTAAATGGAAGTTATTCCAGTCCTCGTAGCTCTGACCGCACAATGATTTTATTTTTGGCGTGACAACAATCCGCGCTTATTCAATGCGCTATTGAACGTTTAATTGATTTGACTTGAGAACATTCATTTGAAAATTGTAACTTAGATTTTTTTCTGATGAAAAATGCATGCATATATTTTTGCTTTTATTCGGGAATAACCACCATTTACTGTAGTTTCGTGAAGATTTAATTGATTTTCATCATATCAAATGAACGTTTTAGTGTCATCTTACATTAATAGAGAATGTGGAAATAATTTAGAAGGTAAGTTGTGCTTGTCTCGGTTTGCAAACTTCATTTTGACTTGAAAGTTCGTATTTCGGAGCATAATTTAGATTCACACAGTGTTAGTATCAATTGTTTTTTTTTCAACGCTACAAACTGCAGTAACGAGCCTTTTATACCAAGCACTTTTTACAACATTTCAATATTCTTACATAATGTATCCACTAAACCAGCAGTAAATGAAAACTATGTTCTATTTGTTCTCGCAGTAAACATGACTTTTCAGTATTCATGTATGTCAAAATATCTATTGATTCCGCGGATATAAAATGTACATGTCATCAAAAAAGATTTCAGGCTAATTCAATCCGATCTAGACTAAGGTTATTCAATCTCATTAGCATTCCATCAGTGAAAACATTAAACTCACGACACCGACCACGGAATGTTGTCGTCCAACAGTTGATAGTTGGGTCGTCCATCACGGCAGTATGTACACTGTTTCTTTGAATCGGTTGAATCTTCGTAAAACAAATTAGCAATAATTTCTCGAGGATTAAGCTTAGCTTGCGCAGTTTTCTGCTAGGACGAAGTGTACTCTATTTAGTGCAAAATAGATTTTTTTGGTGCCTTTCACGGCCCTAGTAAATAGACGACGGATTTGGCTCGGATGGAGAACAATTCAAGCATCATCATTCTGGCGCGATAGAATTGCGATCCAAATATGGACCCCCATTTCTCCTTTTTTATATCTTAACGCGATAATGATTCCCTGAGTCTTCAACATTAAGTAAAGAATTCAGACCCTTTCACGGCGTAAAAGTCCTGTAAGATAAGCGAAGGGAAAGGTGAGTTCTTTAAAACGAGAGATGATTGGGATACCATCACCGTAAAAATGGAGAGAGCGCTCGGTTTAAGTGCGTTCGAAAAACAAATCCCTTTTCCTTTTCTTTTTTTTATTTTTCTCAAAGATGAAATTGAAATGGAAGGAATGAGATGAAAGTGGAGTCAAAGGGGTGAAAAGAGAGAGGGAGAGATGAGATATCTGGCTTGGAGAGCCTTGGAAGAATGGCGAGAGACGAGGCGGAAGGTGGGGAGGGAGGGATCGAGTGGGTCGGCACTTGAGTCAGCTGTGTCGAGGAGGATCAGAGTGGGAAGAGTCGGCAGGTCTTTTCTTGGAGCTGTTCGAGGGGAGTCCCATATTAGGGCAAAGAGGTGGGCGGGAAGGGGGACGGGAGGAAGAGGGAGAGTGAATGAGGAGGCGGGCTGTGGAAAGAAAAAGGAGGAGGGAAAGGGAAGGAGGGTTACACTACCCTCCCTGTAGGGCTACGTATATAGAAAGGAGGGGAATGATTTTTCGAAGGCGGAAGGCCTGGAATAAATAAATGGTTCTTTGCACGGGCGGCAAGGTCTCTCTCGGTCCTCGACTCGCGGTGGATGGGACTTCGTCTTGCTGAGTAAACCTGTATGGATACTCATTCCACCATCCATCTTCGAGAATTTCGATTTGCTTCAAGTCTCTGGTTGAAGTGGTTGAAGCGAAAAAAAAGCGAGCAGATTTTGTCTGCTCATTGCTTTGCATAGAATGAGTTTGCATAAAAATTAGAATGAATTCGAAACTCTCCCGAGAACCCAAGATGCCACCTCGGTTGACCCTGGCCTCTTTTCAGCGAAAGCTGACAGTTACAGGTCGAAAGTAATAATAACTCAGCGTTACACGTTGTGAAGGGAAAATGTCAAGTGTTGTTACATTAAAAGTTGCCACAATGAGTGCCGCAGATGACAAATTAGATGTAATAAGTATTAAGTCTGAAATAAAAATCCGCTCATCATTTCGCGTTGCCAGAATAATAGGAACTGTTTTAAATTAAATTATTTTTTTTACAAATATGGTGAAACATAATTGATCTAACGACGTAATAGAATTTCAATCAAGATTTTCAGTGAAAAGTTCCACATTGTAATCCAAATCGAGCAGGGCACTTAAATAGATCAATGTAATTAGACTATGGGATAAACTAGACTTAAGTTATGAAATGGTGAAATAGGCAGAGAGAAAATTCTGCGATACTTTATGTGCAGTACGGCAGTATGTGTACGTGTTCATTCCCAAGTTCTCCTTTTGTGTAGTTTCGAATTAGCATGCCGCAATATACGGCGTGTCTTCTTCTCATACTTTTATTAAGAGCATTTTGTTTGTAGTACATGCCAAATTACATTGAATCCATGGCTAAAAAACAAATAATATTTTCTTTTTCAATTAATGCAAAATATTTTCCATATTCTTTGCATGTCGAAAGACCGAATCATTTTATTTCTCGGAGAATAAAACCAATTCCGAAGCTTCGACTTCAATCCAAGGTCACATGAATTCTCAAATTTAAGATCTATCGTGGGAAACGGAAAGTTTATCAAACTTTCCGTTCAACTTTTAAAGCATGGAATTTCCTCGTGAAAATGAATAGCCACAGTTTTAGATAACACTTAACATGATGGGGACTCATTAGGTGGATTTTCGGGTGAAAAGACACGATTTTCAAGCCGAAATGGCCCATCTCGATATAATAGAAGAACACACACACACATCCTCGGCTTCATTAGAATGAAACGGGGTAATAGGAAAAGAGCATAGGCCTGGGAGCTTCCTATTTATTCTACGGGTCGGCTAGACGAGACTGCCGTTTAACGGGGTGAGTGGTGAGATCGCCCGGCGATAGCTACCGACGTAAAAGCATCACGCACTCGCGTGCCCGCCTGTTGCCTTTATTGGTTAGGGCATCGAGCACCTCTTATCCTCTGGGGGGGAGTCGCTCGACGGAGCGGAAAGAGTTTTCGAGGGGAGAAGTTAAAACGCGGGTCAGCTGGTATTTCAAGGTGCCTTAAATGGGTCGAATCGATAAGTTTGGAATCTCGTCGCAACTTTCTGGAGGAGGGAGGGTTAATCTCGCTCCTCGGCGATGAATTGTGAGTCCAATGTGACCAAAGTTACTTCATAACTCATAACTATAGGCATCCGCGTTGGTGCTTATTTTGAAATCTAATCACAGGATTGACATTAAACATTCTTCTGTAGCACCCAGAGCGAATTTTTAATTCACGGAACATGATGAATGATTCTCTCCAAGTTTGGGTAGAAGAAGTTTGTCAAAATTGGAATGAGTCACTGAAAAATATTTTTCTGCTTGTACGATTAAGACCTCATAGATTGGGGCCAATTTTGTTCCATAGTATTCCGAAATATCTCCCTCTAGAAACGAAATAATTATCCAGATACTTGTTTGAGAAACATCGACGTATCTAGGTAAAGTCTAAACTTTAAGGCTGGGGAATATAAATTAATATTCTCCAGTCTTTGAAGTTGCAATACTTTGCGAATCTAAAACTGCACAATGGAGTAAAGCGAAGTATAATTTCTGGGAAGATGTTCATTAGTGACCGAACAGTTGTTTTCATTCACTTGAGATATATGGAAGCAAAAAAAGCAGAGAGATGCTACATGTAATTGTTCGGCTCTTGTGAATAATAATTCATGTGACTAAGACGAACTTGGAAACTCTCTTACTCGTTGATAAATAGCGGAACGCTGAAACATAATTTAAATAACGAAAGCATCCTGTAAACGGTTTTTTTGTAAGCTGTGGTAACGCGTAGAAGTGAACACACCGCAATCTTCTTCATGATAGATCGTAAGTAAAAGTATTTTCTCGTCCTAATCTGCAGTACTATTATTTGCCAAATAACCATATTAATTTGAGCCAAAAATATAGCGGCAGCTCTATTTTCACGATCGTCTGATAATTTACTTTAAAATGTAGGAGGAAACTAAATGATATATTCTGTATTTCCCTTTTAAGTAATCAAATCCAAATGCTTTGATTCCTTCGGATTAGAATGGAATACGCTTTTCGATAGATTTGTCACTTTTAATCGCATTTCAATCGCTGACCAAGCGATTTTACGGCATTTAAAATTCGTGGAAATAAGACCCTTGGCAAGACAAATGAATACCGGATCAGTATTTCATGACTTTTTGAAAAGAGAATTTAAATAATTGTTTCTGTGAAAATTACTGGATTTATAAATATTTTGATATATTTTTTTATTATTTTAGATTCATCGAATGAGAACAAATCCGTATCGAAATTCATAAAGTTTATGTGTATCGATGCACAAACTTTTCTCCCGAGAATTATCCTCAAAATATAAAAGGTTTGTTGCCATTTAAAGGAATTTTGAAGGGACTAGTTAGAGGCTCTGCACTTTATTCGAGTCGTAATATGGAATACGAAGTAATTTTCTGCGTAACATGGATCGTTTATAACTTGACTTTCCATTGAATTATGTCGGTTTTTAGCCTATCCAGCGTGGTCAAATTGCGTCGACTCCCCCAGAATAAAATATTGATGCGCGCGGTTCACTCCGACCGGTGATCGACTTAATCTGGCCGCTGACGGACAGGGTTGGGAATCCGAAAGCGAGGTGACCCATCAGCAGCGCTCAGTCTCGTGGGAGAGTCGACCGAGGATTGCCTCTCCGACCTGGCGTGCGGGGAGGCGGGCTGTGAGCGAGCGTGGCGTCCTTTGAAAGCAGTCCGCTCCAATAAATGTGTCGAAAGGAGGGAAATTAAAAAGTGGATCGAAGAAGTGCAAGGGCTGAGGCAGCCTGGTTTTTAGGCCTTAAGGAAGGGGAAAAGGCGTCCGTCTTCCTGCAATGCGGAGATGCAAGAGTTGACTGTTTCTCTTTTCCTTTAAGTGCGGTTAAAAGTGACGGAGGAAAGCGTGGTGGCTCCGTACCTATTACAAGGCGAGTGGATCGCCAAAGCATTTTGCATCGTCCCACTACTCACAAGTATGTCAGAGACAAGGTCGTCCGGTATTTGTAGTCAGTCAAAGGCACTGAAGGGACTTTTCGCGATCGGATGCAGCGATTAAGGGTGTAAATAGATTCCCTACAAAGAGATGTTATTAGGCAAGTGCTTTCGTGGAAATGTTGATGGACGCTAAAAGCGTCTTTAGAGCATAAAAGTTCAGTAGTATTCCATTTTACCTATTTACAATTTATAAAAATTACCCATTATTAACATTTACTGTGGCCAAATGGAAAGGTGGTTCAAATTAATGAAAACATTATAGATGTTTTCTGTATCTAACGTGGTCATGTTTATATTTTGTTCGTCCTTTTCAAAAATATTACGTTATGAAAATGGACCCATGTATGCGGGACTGTGGGACAACACTGAACCTTTGTTTGACCCGCAACGAATAAAGCTTGCCAAGGAATGTATTCACAATTCATATTTAATTCCGTCAAATCCAGAAGCGATGAACCAAGAAACTTAACATAGTACACATTTTTAGTATTTTTCATTGCGAATTCCCATTAGTTTCTTGCGTTATTCCATGCTCAATTATTTTCGGCGGCCGAGTGAAAAAACACCCTGACTCCTGAGTTCTGTAACAGACGGCAGCAACTTTATCTCGAATCCTCAAGTTTCTGCAGACAACCAATCTAATCCTTAAAACAATAGCTTTTCGAGGGCGGCATAATATATGCATAGGTCATTCTGAAAGCAAACTCATATCTGGTCGACCGGAATTCCTGTGAAACTTGGTCCGAGAGTCTCCCAAATCAGTCTCCTGGGAATCCAAATATGAACACAGAGTTTATGCAAAAGAATCACATACTTTGGTAAATGTTTACAGTACCGCATACTGCATAAGCATTTCTTGTTCAAGTGTGATAAGACAGTACCTAGTAATACTAATGAGTAAGCCGGGAGGAGCAGTTCGCGTTTTACCAGATTCCCGTTCAAAACATTCAGATAAGGGAGTCTAATGCCCTTTTCTTGGCAAGTTTCCAGAATTAACTCTCTTCCGGAAATCTGCACAGTTGAGTTTACCGTGTCCAAAGACAACAACCGGATTTTAATTCAGAATTCTTCTACTAGATTAAGAAATCTCCGTGTGCTAGACGTCCTCACCTCGCAACACTAAACGAAACGTTTATTTACTTCCCATACGTAATATTTTATATGGACTTCTTTTTATCAATGCTAACGTACATGTACACATATGTTTACTAGGTATCACTGAAGTATGACCTATTAAATAAAAAAAATGAACATGTAGTTTGATGGAACAATTTCAGAGTGTAAAAATCATTCACCTTGACCGGGATTCGAACCCGTATCCCTCGATATCCGACCGAGTACTTTAGCTAGTTAAGCTATCGAGGCGTCATTTTACACTTCAAAATGTCGGAGTAGAGTCCCGATCAAAATGAATAATTTTTACAATCTGAAATTGCTACATTGTAATGCATATTTGCGAATGATTCCGTCTAAAATTACTGTAACGGCATCTCCCGCAGTTTTTTGGAATGTAGTTTGATATTTAATTGAAATAATACAAGAGCTGGAACGCTTTTCTCTCTGTTTTATTTCAAGTTTCCGTTCAACTGTTTAATTTCCGAGCTTTCGAATTCTCTCTCATCCAATCGCTCATTCTATTATTCTGGTCTTATTTTTATAATTTTGTTCTATGCCAACTGAAACATGTTTTTCATCCATAAAATGCAAAAGACATAGTCGTTAGCAGCAACGCTCACCACTGATCACAAGAGCCTTTTACTCAATTCCTCCGGCTCCATTCTGTCGCGATTCGTTTAGGTTTTTGGGTCATTGAAATTACCCTGCAATTAAAAATGAATACACGGAGGCCACGGCGTCACTCATTTCCGCCAATTTTAAAACATGACGCGATATTAAAGCTACGTAATGGAATTCATTATACGGAAGACAGTAAAACCGGTCATTAAGAAGTTACGACTCCGGTTAGATTGAATGAATGGACTGCTAAATCATATTACTGCTATGTTAAAAATTGCTTAATGTATTATAAAATCACGTACGGACAATCGTAGCAAGATTTGTTTCAGCGCTCGGTGACCAACGTTTAGTTTAACGGAAGTTTATCCATTGACTTTGAATAAACTTGAGAATGGACCTTTGAGTAATGCGTGAAAGGCGTTTTGAGGAAATTTTGGTACATGGTTGGATATGAATACGGTTCGTGATATGCGCGAGGGTAAATTTTAATATCCGAGTTGTTTCCTTCCACTGAAACATTGCTACACACTAGCTTTTTTTCACTAGGTTCCCAAAGGAATATTTCAGAAAATAATTTAATCTAATAAGTTTATATAAAAGTCATAATGACTTGAATGGCATACATATTGTATGCGTAGCTCATTGAATTCCTCACCGAGTTACATACTTATCTCTCACTGCGTTAAGTTGTTGGTCAGACCCGAAATCAAGTTAATGGATGTAGGATGTAGTAATATTTGGGAATTTATTATTCCTAAATATTACTGTGTATTTCATAACGTCTTCTGATAATTTTTTAAATTTCAAAACATAATCCACAAACAGATTTGTGTGTATGTGAGTTCGTGTATGTAAAATTCTCAGGGAGATTAAACAAATTTTCCACAAGCTAATGTTTTCAATAGCTGCTTAAAGCTTTCCTGAAGATTACCAAACATGGAAGGACTTTCAGAATATAAAAAATCTATTATCATAAATTCTTTTCATTGCACAACTACACAAATATCACGACAGGTGTTTTAGTTCTTAGAGTCATCGTCAGGTATGGTGATGAGTGTTGTGCATTAACATCCGGATCTTAATTTATTTATTTGTATAATCACAGTAATTCAATCGAAGTTTGGTTTGATGGGCGAGGATAGAGGTTACCCAACACCAACCCCATCGGCGTGTAAAATTCATTCATCAATCAGGTTGGGGGGTAGGGTAAAGATTTTCAGTTCCTTTCCCTGGCCGCCTGTGGCTTCCCAGGAAGATTTGGTACCTGAAAAAACCACACAGTTCGGATGAAGCTAAGGGTGCCCTGATGCGTCCTCAGAAATCGAACCCGCATCTTATAGTCAGTAACCAAGAGCTTAACCAACTGGACTAACACACGCACAACTTTTATTTGTTTGTCTTTGTCTATGGCTATTTGCAAAAAAAAATAATTTTAAACACCAAAATAACGCTAAGCCAATTAAAATAAGTTTCATTTGAATGTCTTGTGCCAGGAAACTGAAGCATTTGAGTTTCATGCGATTCGACCGAGTATAGCCGACATCTGATATCAGCTGTGACATGAAACACGCATATCTACGTATTAATTAAAAAGCTATAATTATTCTAAGGATTTTTTTAATTCCAATGAATAAATTTACGTTGTCACTATGGGGCGAATGCATTTTGCACATTTTTTAAATCGCTTCAGACTTCAGAAGTATTAGGTCCATGCATTTATTTTCATGTCAATCATTATGCACCAGTGCAAATTGCCCTCGTTAATAATTTTTCGTCACGAGGTCTTCACCTGGACGCTGGAGGGCGTGGTGTAGCTCCTCTCGTTATGATGATTGTCCATGCTGGAGGATGCGTACACCTAAAGGTGTTAAGTGCGCATGCGAGCCATGCCCCCGCCTCCACACTCCATGGGATTGCTCCTCTCTCCCACCTCATCTCTGTAAACTCTTTACCTCTTACCTCTCTCGACATAAAGGAACAATCCAGCGAGCTAGATTGCGTTCCGATCGATTGTTGCTTTGGTTTGACGTCACGAACATCTCCGTATTCCTCGCCATTTTTGACCTCCCATACCGCGAAATTGTGAGTTGAGGTAAAATATTTCGTCGGCTCAGAGCTGGATTAAGAAAAAGCTTTCTACATGTTAATGATTTTTTCAATCGTATTATCTTAAGTACTCACATAAGTAGGATAATAAACCATCCTATCGTATAAGTTAAGCGAAGAGAAAGGCTACTCGCACTGACGGTTTTCAGTTCAGTATACTGATGTCAATAATTACCGTAGATATTACCTGACGACATTGGAATGTTATCCAACACTTGCGTTATACAATTTTGAACTGGTTTAATTTTTTCTGAGGCGATTATTCCTATCGTAAATTTTCTTTAGGGTAGCTTGAGTTTTAATGAATTAATGTAGCGTAATTGTACGTAATTAAAAGTTATTATTCATGCACTTCTTATTATCTGTTTTGAGTCAAACAATAGTACAAATAATCGGAATATAAGGCTGATAACCGAATGAATATTTTGATGTATGGCATTGTAGATAAACAAACTTAAATGTGGAAGAATCCATCTTGATACTCATGCGATTTTCTGAGGCAGTCTTTTTTAGATCAAAACTTATGTAAAAAATCATATGTGAAAAAAGCAATGCTGGAATCATTAATAATAAATGATAGATCAGTAATAAGTAAACTAAATAAAATATTATCTAAATAAAAATTGATTGATTTACTTTTTGTGCAATGATATGTGTAATGTATTCTCAAGCTATCGTTGTTCTGACAGTCAATTATCGAAAAAACTTTGTTTCATAATTGGGAAAAAACTGTATTTTAAAGTAACACTAATTTTTAATAGCACGGGTTCTTGTATTTTTATATGACCTAGAGCTGTATTTTAGCATTATTATCACTAAGCCAAATTATAATCAAACTATGTGTGTATAATAAGTTGAACGCGGATTTTTAATGCAGAACCAAACTCCAATTTATTTATTTCGAGGATTGCATTTCAAAATCTTCATAATTGTCTGCAGAGTAGAACATTAGATTGAACCAAGTTCTTTGGAGAGCGCCATGTCCTCTAGAGAGATGTGAAGTAACTACCATAGGAAAACCGTCTATGTTGCAATGATTTAATCAAATACCTGTAGGAACTGGATTTTGGGGTAGTAATCTAGTTAAAAGGGCTTTTGCAGTAAAAATAATCAAAACAGGATTTTTGCTGAACAAAGGTATTCAATCAAGATTCTGAACCCATATAGATAAATCAAAGGTGTGTGGATTGTATCCAGCCCGTATTATTTATTCTTGTCGGCTGGATTTTGAAAATAATTGGTAAATATTTTTTTCGGCCATCTTTCAAGGATGAAATTAATTAAACCTCTTTGAGTTACGAGGCTCTCGGGTTTGTGAGCAAGGCTGCCGCTACAATGCGCACAATCGGACGCTGGAATCATGAATTGAGCAACTACTCGCGCGGAATGCGCTTCAGGAAGTGAAAGGAGTTTTTTTTTATTCGGGCCGTTTCTCTTTCAATGAAGCACGAGTCATTCGGGGAGATATATTTTCTCCAGTCTCATGGTCACCTCGGAGAATTTGAAACCGGAGCAAACAGCCTTGAAATGAACAATGTGGAGGTAGATATTTTTAACACCGAATGAATGTGCAGTAAGCTGTGTGAAAGATTTTCGTGTGCCTTGTGAGCATTAGAACTAATCTGCTGGCAAATATGGTACAGAGTTGTATCATTGCAAGATATAGTCGTTCAGGATGGAATAAATTAGTAGGTAGTTCCAATTGTCCGCAGTGATCGATATTTTTTCTCAAGATGAATAGATTTAATAATGATTTTAATGTTTCCAATTAACCAATGAATATAAGATCTCTTGCTGTCGGAATTAACATACGTATAGGTAATTACAACTACTTAGTTCAGTATTTTGTCTCATGAGATCTTTTGATTGTAATTAATTCTTCTCCTTTCTCCGCAGCTGTGGCAAGCTTAATCTTTTTCACACACTAATATTGTGCTGCAGTCTTAAAATTCATCTATATTATGTAAAATGTTTTTAAACCCGAATGGTTTTTCTTGTACATTATTTAAAATATGTACTTGATAAGTACCACGTCTTTATTTTTAGAATTCATTTTATCTATCCTCAATGAGCCATATGTTCAATCTTCCCCATTCTAGTCCCTCTCTCTTCTTTCGATATATTTTCATCTTGAATGTCTCATTTCTCAAGAATTCCTTTTCAAATTTGACTGAGAGTCCACTCAATCAATGAGCATTTAATCTTATTGAATGAGGTCATTTGATCATTGGCTAACTTGACCGGTTTTAGTATGTATACCGTCGTCGGAACACATACACGTAATTCGTTCCATATCACTAAAGTGAAAGAGTTTCAATTATATTTGACTACTGCTTAAAAAATCGATACAAACATGTAGAGCCGATGTACCTCTATGGCGATCTAAATGCATTCTTCTTCGAAAAAGCAAATGAATGGGTCCCCTCATCAATAATTAATTACTATATATATATTATTTATAAAATATTTGGGAAGTACAATAGAACAGAAAAATAAAATAGATAACACGTAATAGGACACTCACATTTCAGAAAGTTGAAGCTTTCGGCCTTCTCTGAGGCCTTCTTCAGGTCAGACTGGAAGGTCTCAGGTGGGGGGATTCATATATATATATATTATATATATATATATATATATATATTATATATTATATATATATATATTATATATATACTCGAAAACGTATATAAAATATACCTGAACATATACAGTTCCTGGGAGACCATAGGTGGCACAGGGAAAGGGCCTACCCCCCCCCTTCCCTGATGTGTGAATTTAACACGCCGTCGGGCTTAGTAATGGGTGAACTTTAGCAAAACCTACCAAACCAACCTTCGAATTTATTACTGTATCTATGGTTATGTACTCGTATTTTTAAGGCTAAATTTTAGAAGACGACTATTAGTTCACGAGCAAGTCACAGAGTGATAAAATATTTCTCACACTGATGACCCGCCGAACAGCTTTCTTGTTACTTCTAGTTTTACGTTCCTAGATATCCGTTAAAGGTTCTTTTTCCCGTCTTACATGGAAAGAAGGAAATGCCTAATTGAATTTGTGTCATCGAGAGTAAATCTTTTACGAGACAATAACTTAAGTTATTAAATTAAAGTGAGTTCGGTGCTGTTCCCACCACAGTATTGCTGTGTACGCAACAACGTCTCTAAAGTTCATTTCCCCCTTGACAATGATCCGAGGGTCTTCCTGGGAGGCTGTTTATCCCTCACCAAGAGAAAGTAAAAGTGAAATACGGACTGGTGTGCTACGGGTCGCAAGGAACGGCGAAGAGTAAGGGGGGGGGGGGAATGGGAAAAGGCGACCCGGGGAGGGCGGGTTGAGCGGGCCCGAATGGGAGGGTGGGCGATGGAATGGCAGAGTGCTGGGCTGCCCTCTGTGGATGTGGGCTCAGGCCTGCCCGGGTGGAGGCCCTGGTCGGATTAGCTCGGCTTCAGGGCCCAAGTTCCGAAACTCCGGAAAACGTGAGTGAAATTTTGGGCCCACTTCCCGCCGCCCTTTTCCTTCGCAATGCTAGTTTTTCCCTTAAAAAAATAACATCCGATTTGTGTTTCAATTTGCCTCCTCATATTTATTTGATTTTTCCAGGCGCCATTCCACTTTTTCTTTCTCCCTTAAGAAATATTACATATTTCTATGAGAGGAGGAAATAGGAATTCATCGGGCTCAGTTCTAAATTTCGTTGCAATGATTGATCAAGTTTTTATTAAATGATGAATGAAACATGAAATGAGCATGGTTGAATGAAATTAATTTTTGTCGACTCATATGTTTTCCACGGCATCAGAATTATACTTCAAAAGAATGGATAATTCAAAAAGGAAAGTTTTTCTATCTGGATGGGAATGGCATAATTATATGAAAAACGAACCTTTATTTCTTGCTTCAGCGTCAAGATATAGGAATAATATGCATGAATCCGAATCTTCTCCTCGTACGTATTTAATATGTCTTATTTCAATGGTAATGACACTAACTGCCATAATCAGACAGTGATTCAAGGTGAAGTATTTAGATTTACCAGGAAAAACACCTTACGCTAAAATAGAATATCAGAATAAGTAGCCTTGATGGAAATTGAAGTCAAATGTCTGTTGAATTCAAAACCTTAGATTGGTTTTTGACCCTAAAATGGAAACTTCTGCTCACATTTTCATTAAATTTCGGGTAACGGAGGGATATGCCACAAATCATCAATTGAATGTACAAATCTTTTCAAGTGTATATAGATACACCCATTTGTTTGTGTTGATCGTACGTGTGTAATAGAGGCATTCTCGCGACTTTGCATATGAACAGACTGATTCAGAAGATATCAAGTTTATTTTATGCTCCAAATCCTTGAAATATGCTTCATTTGTATTCCAACTGCCAATTTTTGCGTTATCTACTCTATGACGCTACCCCACGTAGAACCTGAAATTCATTTCCTCGAACAACTCGTCTTGTGTCCGCACGTACGGGTCAAGGCTTTGGGGAAGCGGAGAAAAACCTTTTACTTGAAATCCTCGCCCTATACCGGCATTGAAACCGTTTCTAAGGGTCGCTAGAGCTTTAAACATCTATTTTTCCGTTCTGCGGCCAAACCTTCAGGGAATAGTGCGTCGTGAAGAAGTCTAGGGAAGGCTTTCACGGTATTAAGGAGGGAATGCTATGGGCCTTCATGAATAAAACATCATTTGCCCTTTCGTTATTTTTTCCTCCAGGTTGACTGAGGTATAGCAGCGTCAAACCAATCCCCAAGTGTATGCATCAACGTTGCTCCTAGACTTTTTACCAAACTTTTATGAAATATTTTATAAACAATTTTATAAAATATCATGAAATTTGCTAATATGTATTATCCTGTTTAGTATGAAAAGAACATTTACCAACGCTTTGTGCAGCTAACTATTTTGTGCATTGTCTTGAATTCACGCTCTGGTGGAATAAATTGAAGCAATCAATTAAAATATTATATTAATAATTATTAATATAATATTCCCATATCATCATTTAGAAGATTTTTTTACGTAAGCAACAACATATCTATCTCTTGAAAACTATAGCTGATAGGAAAAAACTAGTGTCATAATTGGATTCAGCACCCCAATTGTTCTTTAAATCAGCATTAACAGCTCCGGCACCAAAACCACTGTTGGCCTGTGTTATAGAAATGTGGATATCATCCCGACAACAGTCATTATTTATGATATCTGCTGTTAATGGAAATATTTCGTTTTGAACGGTCGATAGCTTGTGAGTTCATCACTAAACGTTGACTTGTAGAATGTTAACTTGACTGAGTTATTTTAGTTTTACTTTAATATATATATATATCACATAATTATTATTTATGTATCAGATTAAAGCTGATCTAATAATGTATTTTAATGCCAACACTTTCATTTCCCAGCGTTAACCCTATGGAACTTGATTAAGTTAAAGTCAAAGTTATTAAAAATCGGATGTCTTAAGCTAGCGGCAACGTTAATCGTATTCAATTCTACGATTAGATAATTTGCCAATAAATATATCAATGCCGTTTAATTTTAAATCTTATCAGGAGAAGAGGGAATTTTGATAGAATGGAAATTTTAATTTCACAGAGACATGTCTTCGTTTAATCGACTAGGGAAAACTTTCTTGTTTTCATTCAAGAGCGGAAGCAATTCATCCTAGGATTCACCCAAAAGATGAGTCTTACTTTCATCTTGAATAACTACATCACTTTCTTTAAAAAAGTATTGGAAATAAAAGTCTTCGACTCCCTTAATTAATTTCATGGAGAGTAATCGAATAATTTATTAATGGTTTGTGAGGAATAGAGGCCATCAAGGTGCCCATTTACCCGCTGTTGTTTTGCGTGAAGTCAGTCGTCGCGCATGAATGAGAATATAGTATGAAAGTATGTGATCCCCTCAGACCAAAATGAAATGTTTAATTTCATTTTAGAAATTAGATACGTGTTTTGATGCTATAATTTTTTAAAATTTTATTTTAGAAAAAGAGAGGTTCTGTTTGCATAAGGAAATATTTTCGCAAATGATGTACAAAACCATATGATTGTGGATAATAAGTGTTAGAATGATATTAATGTGCAAAATATTAGCAAAATAAAGAACTGCGTGGAATTATTCCAAAGGGTAGTCATGAGTAATGAAAATTACATGTGTATAACTATTCATGAAATGAATGCCGTAAATATTCACCATGGTTTCAAGTGGCAGCGTCGTCTCGTTTAAACTCGCTCAATAATTTATTAGGTTTTCACATGCATATATGATAATCTAATATTCAGCACATTATTAGTTATAAATTGCTCTCCTTTTCAATATCAAAGATCGAAGTCTCACATGTTTTTTCATTCCGAATTTTGCGCTAATTCCTATAGACTTACTATTAGTTATATAGTTTAAAAATATTATAATTTAAATTCATCTAAGTGTGGGCATATGTCAGTTATTAGTTGAAACCCCTAAATAATTTTATAATAACCCCACTCACGAACTAAAGCAACAATTGCGCATTAAACGCAGAATAAAGTATAAAACGTCGATGTTATACAAATAGGTTACTTTGACAGGAAACACCGAGAAGAAGAATGGAGAAAAAATATGGATACAGAAATATGAATACCTGTGGATACAAAAGCTTACATCAGGAAATAATATTTAAAAAAGTATGGGCCGATAAGTGTAAAGAAAAATATTCTTACTTTATTATTTCATCAAAACCTTTTTCTTGCTCACAAAACTGTTTCGTCTCAGGATTATTAATGTGTAATGGAACTTAAAACACTTTCTGACTAGATACTCTCTACTATTGTGATAAGTACTGTTACTCTCATTTTCAATCTGTCTTGTCTCTCATCCTCCTATAATTTGATGCAAAAAATGTCTTTAATGCTCTATATAGCTTAGTGCAGCTTGTGCATAATTTTATATAGTGAAATAGGTCTAATTACAAGCTTTTCCGGAGAAAAAATAAATGAAATTAAACCACGACGTGGTAAAAAATTCTCATTAGCTTTATATCTGAATTCATTTCTCAACTTTGGAGAAAGAGAACACGTTTCTCTTTGCTATCATTGAATACTATTTTTCACAACTATTTAATATCCAATTCAACTAACTGACTTCCGATGGGCATTCTACGAGCGGCATAGTCAATGATGAACGTCCTGTTTTGGTGGAATAGTTCATGGAAAGGAAATAAATATAATTGGACATGAAATACGTGCACGCTGATTCCAATCCTAAATCAATTTTGAGTATTTTTTAAAGGGAAACTACGTCTATATTTTCCTACAGCGTATTAGAATGTGACTTCTGTGAATATTGCTTTTTAAAAAAACCAAGGCAAATAAGGAACTGGCAACTATTTATAGGCATAATCTCTCGCGCGCTCTCCCTTGGCTTCTTTCTTGCTCCGAAGGGACGCTGTGGAGCCAAACGTAACGGTGATCGTGCTGGAGGATGACTCGCGTGCACCATAGGCGTGGGTTTGAGGGACAAGGGGCATGGAGAAATAAGAGGGGGAAAGGAATGGGGAAGGAGAGAGAGAGAGAAAGGAAAAGAGCTACAGGCTACGGTAAAGAAGGTGACATTGGGTGGCACTCCTTGGGATTTCCGTCTTCCAGCCTCACCCACGAGCAGGCAATGCGCCACCAACTCGTCCGTCCTCTCCGACTGACGCACACGGACGGCCTGTGCGCGTGGAAACATATGCAGTTCGCACATGCACCATATTTGCTCCACGTACTCAAAAGCGTATGGATCAAGCAAGCTAGGACCACTTACGTCCATATTATAACTAATTCATATGCATATGTCCTTCTTGTCCTCCGTACACCTTAGGCGATCCTCGCGGCCCTGGATAATCCAATCTGGACTAGTCATAAAGTTTCTCGATGCCCACAACCACTAAAGTTGACCCGACAGGTATGCCTGAAGCTGTTCACGAGTCCATGACCTTTGAGTTATCAGCCGGGTGCGTTCCCCACCCGGCTTATGGAATCCCGAAGATTATTATAATATGATAATTCTCGAGCCGGAGCTTCATTCTGTATACGTTGTAGGTGACGTCTATTCTCTAATCTATATACGTACACGGGCGTCTGGGTCTAGTAAACATATCTTCGTAATTCGTTGCTTGCCGATTTGAATGTGGGCAAATCTTTGAAATTTCCTAGTTTGCTAAATGTCTACTTTCGTTTCCATCTTAACTTTAAGTTGCATTTATATTCTAATCTCCTTATAATCCTCTCCCTTCAGAACTTTGGCTTCCCCCTGTAAACCTCGACAAATATATGTTTCCTTCAATTTTATTAAGGTTTTTTGAGGGTGAAACTGAAAAGCAGAAAGATGTCTACTATCATTTCTGGTATATCCAAAGATATATTGCAAAATAGCCACATTTGGATATTTAAATCAAACTATTCCACGGTATTGGTAACAGAAAAACAAATTATTTCCCATGAACATAAGGAAATTAGGTGAAATTTCGTAAATTGAATATTCAAAGGTGATATGCATTTTTCTGCCGTGGACTACCTAAGGAATAAACTATATTTAAGCTCAAAATTTTACCGATTCATCAGTATAACGCTGCCTCATTATTGTGCAGTGACGTGGAAAACGAAATGCTATACCGAGTAGATATGCTATGTGTTTATGAAAGCTAGTGATTTTATCTCTAGCGCAAACATGAGAATATATCTTATGCACTATTCTTTCTCCTCTCCCTTGAATTTCTTTTGTAACTTTGTTGTTGCCAAGGAGTTCATAAATCTAAGGTATTTTTGGATTTTTAAGAGAGTAAGTTTAAGAGTTGCCTTAGTGTACTTGATTGATCCACAATCATTTGATAATGTATCTTTCCTGCCACTAAAAAATTATTAGGCATTAAAATTTAAACTTGTAATCTTATATTTTCTATGTGTACGACTGGTTATTTAATGGAAATTTTTATTGTGGGCCACCTATTGATTTTCACTAAATGTACATAAAAAACTATTTGTTCGGGAAATATCAAGCATTGATCGTTTCTGGTGACATATGGTTATAAAATGTATATTTTTAAAACTTCATCGTGCAGAGCGGCTGATTTATTTTGGATATCTCAAAGCAGAGAGTCAAATTAATGAAACAGGAACGTCGTAACGAGTACCAAAAAATTCGCAGATTGGAAAATAAATTGCCGATAATAACCAAACGATATATTTTATTATGCGATTAAAGGTTTTCTCAAAATAATGGGATAAAATTACGTTGTCAGTATTATATTACCATAGCTGGATTTAAAAAATAATATTTGATATTAAAGTATATTTTTTGTCTAGTCTTTAATCATTCCGGCGTGTTTTGTGTTTTTAGCACAATCAGATGAAATAACAATCTCTGCTTTGCTGCGTATTGATTTTCTTCTTTTGCTACAAATTTACGAGTTCGTGAATGGGCGTCAATTAAATTGATTCTTGCGGGTCACGGCAGTCCATGGGGTAGAGCGTTGGACTACTGACCGCAGGGCCCGGGTCCGATTCCCGGGCAAGCCTCTCTGGGCACCTACAGCTCCACCCAAACTATGTGATTTTTTGGGTGCCAGATATTCCTGGGAAACCATAACCGGAACAGGGAAAGGAACTGGCCCCCCTACCCTGATGTGTTAGTTTCACACGCCGTCGGGCTTGGTACATGGGTGAGCTCTACCATGACCTACAACCGACCTTCGGGTTGGTTGCTGTGTTTATGGTTTTTACTCATCGTTGTGAGCACAGAAAATCCCGAAACTTTAAAATCTGATAATTCACTCACGCTTAGATTCTTTTTACTAACGAATAATCACACACAAAAATAATTAATGGAAAAATGTACCGGTCGTTAATATTTAGTGGGGCTTTTAATCTGATTACATCCATAAGAGTTTCCAATGACTCTCCGAGTTTCCCCTTAAGCATCGTTCTAAGTTACGAATGTCGTATTCTAGGGGAGAGGAGGGGGTAGTTTCGGACAAGGCACTTGAACAAGTTCACCCTTTTAATCCACTTAGTATTTTTATGAATTTACCCTTTTAACCTCATATTAAAAACTCCAGAATGGAATTTTGTTTGAAACTGTTTCGGGAAGACATCAAATTTCAAAATTCTGCCGGATGTTGCTTACTCCTAGGTCAATTAATTCTCCTTGATGTCGAGCGATGTGGTTGAAATTTCTGGCATGTTTACGGGTGAATGCATCTGTGCGGAACGCTCCCATGGAAGCGAATGGGAAATAAAGGAGAGCTCAAGACGACCTTAGGTCTCTACGGAGCGTGACGCTAGGTCAAAGGCTATCGGTCCCGGCTGAGAAAAATTCAAAACCCACGTGATCTGGGAGTGAAGCGAGAAAAATGGAGCAGGCAAGGCGGAAGGGGAGGGAATGAGGAGGACGTGAAATGAACGGTGGTAAAGCGACGTGGTAATGATAAGGGAGGATGATTTTGTGGAAGGGAGTGAAGGCTTCTTCAGGTGTGATCACCCTAATTCCCCATTGATCGATCGCAAACCGTCACAGCGATTCCACAAAATTTTACTTTTTTGAAATATATAAGATCCTTTTACTTTCTCTGCTTCCTGATGAATACCCTCCGGCATTAAAAACCCCTTTTAATATTAAAAATACACAAATAAAGGTCAATGTTTTTAGAAAAATAAAATCTTACTCACATTCGAAATTTCAGCCATACGGGACATGTTAATTATCAAGCTTGCGCATTTTTTCTAAAATTCACGTTGTTGAAACATCGAATGGAAAATGTGGATGTTTTATTTTGAAATCTCAGTCAAATAACTTTTGTTTTTATAATTTTACGCCAGTGAAAATATTATTGATGATAATTCAGAGCTATATTTTGTCATTATTACCACGGGGTCGACCGTTGGTTGAAGGCAGTTTCTCACAAATTTAAAATGTTCCCTGACTTAACCCCAAACTAAATTCATGTTTTACCTGAAGACTTCCTCTCTCTCTCTCCATCGTCTTTCTTTCCATTCCAATACATACAGCATCTCGCAAGCCGCTAATTTATTCTCAGTCTCTGTCCTTAAAGACCAAGTTTCCAAGCCACACAGCGCTAAGTAACCCTTTATTGCTCAAAAACCTGTTTGTTCCATATTACTTATTGCTAATTTTTTACGAATCTCCTTCGCGAGACTCTTATCAGTTCCCTGCTCTTGGGAAATTCTTCTTTGGCCAATGTAATTCTTCTTCCGGTGTAGTCATATTTTCCTGTAATTCAGCGGTGGTTGATACGCCAGGCGGTCGCATTCACCCCCTGTCACTGATATGGTTATTTTTGAATAAGCAATATTTGAAATATCAATAATGATTTCTTTTTTTTCCATTGAAGTAATATTGAACTTCATTTTTTGTTGAAGTGAATAAAAAATATGATTTACCTAACAATGTAATGAGATGACTCATATGCGGGAACTAATTACTAAACGTATTACTATTTGTGTTTTCTATTGTTTTAATAAAGAACAGAGGATGTATACATTGTGTTCTTAATGAAAAAAATATTACCACTATTTTCCTAATACGTCCCGTAATCTCGGGGAATACCTGATGTGAGACAGGATATGTGATAGACAAAGGTCACAGATCAGACGAAAATCGCCGTTTTAAGCACTTTGCTAGAGAATATGAAATGATGTACGCACTAGGCAATTAAGTGATTTTGATTAGCCTAAGTACATCGCATGCGTTCAACTATTGCCTACTTTCATTGCATCAAATGCATTGACCGTCACCACACTTACCAGCACCAGTAATCTTAGTAATTGAATCATATTTTTCTTATGGTCACACACATTGTATACTCTTGCCGTCAAAGAAATTTTCATTGCCTTCCAACATCGCAAGCCATTTTGGTATCACGCTCGAGAGTTAGATCTATTTTATTTCTCTCCAGAATAACGGACAGCTTCGATTTTGAATTTTCATACAATCTTGCTGAAAATTGTTTTTTTTATGTGGCGGCTACACTATAAAGATTCTGAAAGGATAGGGGTATTTCGAAAAAGCTCAGCTATTGAAGTATGTATAAAAATTTCATCGCCGGGAAGAAACATCGCAACAGACTTCGTGAAGCGTCTTATAGCGTGATATTTTCTTCGAACTACAAAGCATTTCCAATTTCGACCTCATGGTTTTATCTTTAATCCCTATTGATTCCATCGCAGTAATTATTATATACACGACACACATTCATCAACTCACACACAGACCCTTTTAACAAAGACCTACCTTTATCATCGCATTCTTTTGTTCTGGAGTGAATTCTAAAGGCATATCCATTTATGATAACGAAAAATGCACGCAATTTCTTTAAACCACGCTCATGTGTAATTCATGAGGGAAGAGACGGAGCAAGTTCACTCTTCAGGGACAAAAAGTAACTTCATAAAATCATCCCTCTCACCAACCCAGTAATGACGGATGATCAATATTCAGTTTTTTTTCGCCGGGTCGTTTGTCACCGAAGAATGAAAGAAATCGATATGTGCCTCGGAGACCACCAATATCAAACGAAGGGGAGGCATTCTGAAGCTTTACCTTTAAAGCCAGATGATCGTGAAATAAAAAAATTCGGCCGTCATGAAACTAATTTAAAGCTTCAAGCCGTGATTAAAATTGAAAATGCGTGCTCGCATAGTTTAACGATTTCAAGATCGATTTGTTTAAAACTCCGCTTTCCAATGAATTGAGAGCTTGGCTGTTGAAATGTTTTAATTACTCCATCAAAGCCTTTGAAATATTTTTGATTGTGAATAGAACTAATTTTATTGAATGGAAAAGGAATTGAATTGCATTATGGTATTTTTGAATTTGAGGCCAATTCAATCATGGTGACTCTCTCCGTGAGATGAGTACAACATCTCTGGGGAAATTATGAATCATGAATATTATGTAAACTCGTGATAATCATAATTTAAACGTTCTGAAGCGAGTTTTAATTTTTCAGTAAAAAAATAAATGTGCCTTCTTATGTCAACCTGGGAAATACTAGTCCATAAAAGTTACAATATTATCGATTGTCTCATAGCTTTAGGAAAACTGGTTCCTTAACTGAGACATCATTAATATCATTTGACGGTAGCTTTAGTGTAGTGTTCGGGCTGTTTGTTAATTAAGTGGTGCCGAAGGACAGTTTTGTTCTTTTTTATCATTAAATAATGGTAAAATTATATTTTTAGAGTTATCTTCCGGTAACATGTTAACAAATTGTAACGTTTTAATTTGCATTTTCTAAGTATTCAACCCCGCTTTATACCGACAATAAATCCAAAGCAATAGTGTGTCAATTTCTGTATTATCTAGTATATGATTTAATATTATAAAATATTTTTAATAAATACTGATAACATCTTCCATCAGTAGCATTAATTACATACTGCTTTGATGAGAAATACTGGTGAATCATAATTGATTGGATACAAATGAAGTCAAATGAAGGAGTCTGTATTTAGCCATAGCCTCGCGTTGTCAAATCGAAAACATCTTGAGAGAAAAAGGCACAAATTCAATGTTATTCTGGGCGTAAAAATAAAACGTACCCCAGAACGTATCGTACAACTAGGCTCCGCACAAGTTTCCAGTAAATGCAATAGGGCTCATGATGAGAGATTGCCACCGCAACGACACTCCCGCTGCCGTTCGAAAGGGGGAGAGTGGTGGTCTTCTGGAGATCCGGGAAAAATATAAAGAATCCCGCCGCTTAATCTTCCTGCGGCTAGTCTGTGGCATGACCGCGATGCGTACTGGACATTCAGTTTCTCGTGCTGGAGTATCCATTACAAGGTGCTTACACGGCTTTTAACCCGCTTCCATACCGGACCTAATCCGTGAAGACCAATACGGCATTGTTCGTGCCGTTGAAGTTCCTAAAGGTCAGACGTGAGGGAAGTCATTGGGGAGGAGAAGGAAGGCTCTGATTATCATAGTGTTTAGGAGAGGGAAAAGTGGGTTGCATGCCCCGCAGACCCGCGTGCTTTTTTCGGGAAAGTGTGATTTGTCAATCCTGGCGTAAGGTGAATCGTAAAATTTGGACACAGAGGTTTCAATAAATATCACTTTCATGCAAGGTACGGCAGTTGATATTTTATGCTCGGTCAGAGAAGTACGTATGAGCAAACTGCCGGGTTATAGAAACGTATCTTATTTTCGTTTGATGCGGGTTCCTTAGCACGAATTAAAAGTTTTGTATTTCGTTTATTAACTTTCATGATAGCTGCATAGTGGAATAGTATGGCCATTGAGAGTATGAAATTCGATCGATCTTTGGACAGTGATATAACTAAAAAGCATTAGATTAAAGGAAAAGGTACTTTTTCCTTGTAGATTTTACTCATTTCTTACGCTTGTCACAGTCTAATCCCGTCCCTCAAAAATCAGGGAATACATATTTCTATGTTTATGTTACGAGTGCACTGATTAAACACTTAAGTGTAAAGATGCCTGAGGTACATAATCATTTAAAAGTGAAGTGTTTGATAGAATAATTCATTTAAATAAGTGTAATTGGAATCCATGATTCCTAAGGAATCATGAAGGAAAAGGTGTTTTATGCGCGGATATTTGCAATCACATTTCAAGTGTATACTGAAACAAATATTCTAACTTTGTTGCGCCGGTTTCTTAGTAATATTGGGTTATTTATATTAAAAAAGCTGTCCCATTATCGGTATGATGTCCAACAATAATTAGAAAGTAAGTCAAAAATTTCACGGAGTTGTTGCGACAGCCATTGTGTAGTGAAACTAGGAGCGGGTTGGAAATTGCAATCCGTCCGCAAATTCCGCAAGAGTCACGTGGGCTGCATTCCTATGCAACTTTTACCTTTGTCTTTCAGGTTTCATGGGCTCACTCAAGTGAAGATGGAAAGAGTGGAAGAGAAGCTTAGAAATATATAGCCCATTGAATTGGATTTATGATTTATTTAGTGGATTGACGTAGGTATTAAAAAATACCACGCCTTCGACTTTCAAAAATAAGTTTCGCATTAAGAAGACTTGAGGTCGCTTATTCTTGTCCAGCGACTTTCAAATCTAGCGTGACTATTTTCCGGAGGTTATTCCTAGTCGGATGCCCTTGTTCATCATTTTATTTACCATTCCCTTGGTGAAATAATGTCAAAGCAATCATATTCAAGTTTATATATTCAAATGTTTAATTGTAAAATGTTATATATATATTTATAAACTATAAAATGTTTTATGCATATAATTGTGTATGTATATTTTTTTATATAAAACTTAGACAGCAGCACACAGTACGAGAACACATAAAAGGAACACCCACACGTAATATCTTGATAATTTCGACGGACTCGAACTCCACCTTCTTTGGAAGATAAGATAGGACTGCAGTCCTGTATATATATATTATATTATATATAATAAATATATATATATATACATGTGAGTACGAGTTTGTGAAGCTTCACGACTTTTTCATTGCTTTTCGGTCAATTTGCCTGATTTTAGTTTATTAAAAACTGTTGGAATCTAAATGGAGTTAGTGATTTCATGCGCTAATTTATTGTAAATTCAAATTTTTCAAAATATTCATCAAATTTGACTCAAAGTATAGCACGAGTGACTGCAATAATTCACTTTCAAAGTCTACGGTACGACCCTTTTGAATCCATCAGTAATGGTTCGGGAGAAAATGTGTAATTTTTTATACATGTAAATGTCCTGTGGTGTTAATGCTCCAAAAATCCAACAAATACGCACGTTGAAGAATGGAAACAGGTTTAAAAATGTGAGAGAAGGGAAGAGTACTCATCCCCGTCCTGCACATTTGCATTAAAACCTACAGAGTCCTCAGGTGAAGTTCCACGAATAGTGCGGAAGCCCGTCTTCGGAAAAAGTTTACTCTGCGGTTGGATGAATAGTAGAAATACATGTATACTATGTGGTTTTATAGCCGCAGCCATACGGCGCAAAGAGAATGCAATAACCACTCTTTTTACTTGTATTATCCGTTTCTATCATCCTTAATTTTCTGCATATTTTCACGTTATTAATTTTACACCATTGCTCATCAAGTGAGAAAATTGATATCGCCTGGAAGAATTTTTTTATTTCTCATCGAGGGATTAATATCCTTTCGAAACTTCATAAACTCGTAATTTAAAATACTCATTCAAGTTTTGGCTTAAGGTATATTCGTGCTTTCTGTACATCCAGCATGTGATTAGGATTTCACTCACCTTATAATTTGATCTAATGTCATACCTAATCATGGTATGCTTCAAAGTCAAGTCATTGTAGATTTATAGCCGTTGTAATAATTCAACCGCTTTCCTTCAATTTCGGTGAAATAATTTAAGAGAACAAAGACGGTCTTGTCTACCCACATATCCTGGGACAATGACTTTGCTTTTTAACTCTGTAATGTGCGTTATATGTTTAAAAAAGCGAAAATATATCACCATCACAAAGTGGATATTCCGCTAAGATTCGCATAATCTGATCCGACCTATTGCCAAAAGATTTATAACTGTTGAGGAATACGTACATTCTTAAAATATAATAGACTAATGATAATATAATGGTTCGATCTTTGAGAACTACAAACATTGTTCCTCAGGTAAGGTCAGGTTCCTCGTTGTTCCTCATCTTTCCAAAGAGTATTACTTTCCAAGGGGATGAGTAGATTAAAACTGCAGTTATATGAATAATATAAAAACCATATCAGTTTGTAACAGTATTTCCCAACGCGGAAGTACGCCTCACATGGTTTAATTTGAATATCTTTGAGGAGAATTTAAAAAATCGCATTGCTTCTTTCATTTCGTCACAGTTAATATGAAATATGTCCATTTCATGAGAAGAGAATTAAATTAAAAACTTATTTAAGAATTTCACTTTTTTCATTGAGGTCCATATTTATATTTTAGTTTATTGGTGCCTTGGTTGCTGGTATTATGTCAGAGGGAGAATCCAAATTTTGAAGTTTTGAGATGGGGAATGATCCTAAAATGCCTAAATGGTCTGGAATAATTTAGCACAGCATGCAGAAGTTTTACTGCAAATTAATTGCCATGTTGTTGTTGATATCCATCTCAAAGGCTCGTTTAGGATTTTTCGGATGCTGCGAAAATATAAACCGTGGAATTTGCGGCGTTGTAGTCAATTGTAGAAAGCTTAGTAATAAGCTAGATTCCCATCCCGACCGAATTTGTTAATTAAACAGATAATTATATACCTGATTCCATTAAGTAAGTCTAATTAAATTATATGGTGAAATAAAACTATACGGAAATAGTCGAATGAGGCCAAAATAGATTAATATTTTTGCACACCTTTGATGTAACTCCAAGATTGCGCATTTATATTTTGCGCATGCGCAGTTGATCGTCAACTAGGTTTGAGGTTACGTACGTTTTTGGTTTTTAATTTTGGAGAGCTTAATACTATTTCGTTGCCCATTTGCGATTTTTTGTCTTCATGAAAATTACTCCTAGTAGCAATTATTAGGGGATATGAAGTCATTAGAGGTCACCTGAGGTCATTTGCGTCATTAGGGATTGGAGGGTAATTTGTTAGGGGCAGTATATTCAGGGAATGGAGGAAGGGTAGAGAGAAGCCCAGCGTCGGCATCAGTGTAGTCTTAACGAAAGGAGTCCTTAGTTTAAGGTCCCATCCGATGGACGACTTTCTCGCTTTAAGTACTCTCCACATTGCAGCCCAAGTAGGGATGCCACTGAAAAAGTTTGCCACCTCC
Organism: Hetaerina titia; assembly: GCA_037158775.1. Taxonomy (NCBI): domain Eukaryota; kingdom Metazoa; phylum Arthropoda; class Insecta; order Odonata; family Calopterygidae; genus Hetaerina; species Hetaerina titia. The sequence continues at coordinate 84,165,945 of CM073776.1, read as the reverse complement.
AGGATTCGAATTCGAAATGTACGAATGTACGTAATCCACTACACAATCCTGATCCCCTAAAATTACTCCTGCTTAAGAGGAACAAAAAAGAGTCCAATTTGTGTTTATACTCATTATGACTGCTAATATGTGTATCGTATGAAATACTATGGCACGCTTTTTTACGACATAATTTATAGCTGTCGCTGAGGTACATAACTACGTGTAAATCGTACGTTCTTATATCCATATATCTCTTCTCAGTGTTCAATACCTTTTCTACGCTTCAATATCTTCACAAACATGTAAAGTACTGATCTCCATTATTATGAAAATGTATTTAAATTGGTTTAATTAACTATTGTACCCCTCTATCCCTATTTTGGTCTATGTACTAAGCACGATTTTCCATTCCGTCACTTTTATTTCCATTTGGAAAAAGAAAGCCTTTACTTGGTTGCCTTGGTGAGTTGAGAATTGGTGTATGCACAGGAATTAATTTTCGCAACTGGTCATAAGTTTCCCATTCCACCAGAGCGAGCACGAGTACACTCTCAACTTTCAAATGAGTTCTTCTCCAGCGAGACATATCAGAATGGGAAAAGATGGACGACCTCGCTTTCACGTTCGTAAGATACCGCCGGCTGGCCCACTAGAGCGCAGAATCTGTTCGCCACCGTCCGGCTCATTCTCAACAGCTACGGAGCCAATGGATTAAAAATTCATCAACTTTAGAGTTGAGAGCGCTATTTGAAATGGCATTCCATACGGAATAAAGAAGTTTACCTTTAAACTCGTATTACCCATGATTCGTCCGTACTTTGGGGCGGTCCTTAAATTACGCAAGGACATTTTTGCTTACTTTCACCCCAACCTCTTTGGAAAGATACGTGAAATATGAAAAACCACTCACACTAAATATTTCGTAATAATCTGCATTATTATTTATTGATGAAAGTGTTGTTCAGTATAATTATATTTGTTTAGCACTTCAATTGCGGTTTTTTTAGATGTGAAGGGTAGTTTAATTAGTGAGGATTTGGACAATGTCTTGTTTAGTGGGCAAGGATAATTAAAATCTTTCTTTTAAACGATGACTAACGTAAAGTTATCATAAACTTCCTATTAAAATAAATTAAATAAATGTACCCGAAATTCCTATTAAAATAAAATCCGCACCGCAAGGAAATGGGATGAAAAGGCACACCTCCTTCCCAAAAAAAACACCTTTGTTTTTAAATAGCAGTCACTTACGTCTTGAGTAGGCTTACACCAAAAAAGGCTGCTGTACACCCCCTGTTCAACTACCTATCTCCTCCCTATAGATACGCGCCAATGAGAAATTACTACCGTTAGCTAAGTGCCGCTTTAAACACCACCATGCGAAGAGTCTGCGGATTTACGATCATTTAGATATCGCTCTGGGTGAATCGATAAATGAGGTGGCCATCGCGTTCATGCATGGAGTCGCCATTGATCTCAATCGGTAGTAAGGTACGGGCCAGGTGTTTTTCGCGTCGGAAGGTGTATAATCTACCACGTTCCCTAACACCCGTCGTGGCTTCGCCCTCTCTTTCACTCAAAGAGTCTCAGGTCTCACCCCTCAGTGGTCCGGGAGTGACTCCAGAGGAATTATCCGCCAGACTGTAACCTCGCGTGGCGCAGCGGGGAGCTCTGCTTTCGAGGCGCCGTCGCCGCGATGGGCGAGACTCGACGCCCACGAAGCAAACACTCATTCCCACGCTATCAAAATCACGTGGCTGTGTGCAAAGGAGTCCCTGTGACGCGCGTGATATTCGCACAAAGTCGTACGTGTGTCAATGTCCTGCTGGTGTCAATGACACAGGGAAAATTGTTTCCAACATTTCAGCTCGAATTCTTTCAAAATGAAAGTTTCATCCATAATATTGTTAACAACTTGCTAAATGGCCGTTAAAATCAACAAACAATTCCAAAGTCCATCCGTCCACCATTTTTTCTCATGTGTGCCTCACCTCCTCAAAATTTCCCGTGCGAAGACATTTATTTTCTGTTTACCCCGATGCGACTTCCTGTTTACCGTATTTTTCAATATGCGAGTATTCTTATAACTTACTGAAATCTGTTTAGAAATCTACCGTTCAAAATATACTTTTCACTATTTTATAATTAAGTTTTTTTGAATCTTCTGCATGTTGTCATTGGAAAACATGTGTGACTCAACAGTCGTGAATGTGAATACGAGTCCATTCAAATAGTCGATATGCAGTTTGAGGAGATAACTAACCAATTAACCATAGATGGGTGTATATAGTTTCCACTGAGTCAGTAAGATTGAGCCTCATTTGACGAAGCATTTTCTCATCCATAGAAATGCTCCTTCTAAGGCATCGCATCACCTTAGAAATTATTAGGACAAGGATTGCCACCTATGGTTATTCGCCCCCGTCCTTGGAAATGTCAGCTTAGAAAATATACCAACACATATGCCGGGAATGAAGGGCAGAGCAAAAGCGGAGAGAAATGACGGTCCTTTTTCGGATGAGACGAGTTCACAGATCAAAAAGTTAGGTTGACAGCTTACAAGTATAAGCGGGCAAAGCTTCAAGAAACTCAATAGACCTCGCGAGAGCCTTGGGATGTTTTTAAAGCGTGAGTCATATCCAAACGCTTAGTTAAATCAGAGAAGTCAGGTCCCGAATTCTTCGCAACTCATGACAAGCACAATATTCAAAGTGGAAATCAGTACCATTAGTGTAACTTTCGTAAACGTTATTTAGTTTTCACCCGGTGGTGCACTCTCATATTACACTAATGGATCATCGGACGTGTTTTTCATGTAATGCAAACTAGAATGTCATTAAAACTATTATTTGCATCGTGAACTAATGCCTGATAAAATTGAAATAAGTAAAAGCAATCAAATTCTGTATCCTCACTTCATTTAGCTACTAATAAAGTATAAATAATGGAAGAAGGAAGTAATGTAAGACAAAAACCAGTAAGTACAGGTAATTATATATAATTATACCACCATTATATTACATATTACCCTGCAGGTCACTGGCAGGGTGCGTGGCAGGGGGTGATTGCACACCAGACTCCTTTTGACCCAAACTAGTTTTCATAGTCTCAACTAGTAGTCTCACTTACCGTTCGTTGGAAAAATGACGCCATTAATCTACTTGTTTTACACTTAATCTCTAGAATTTTATTGACATGACCTCTCCCACCGTAGTAAGATGGGATTAATGACACATTTTCAACATAATTCCTTGAAAGATATCCTACCAATTTATGCAAGAGATTTAATCTCTAATTATTAATGGTAACCGTCGAAAACAAACCTTTTAATAAGTATACAACCTTGGATGTTGAATAGATAATAGGAGTCCTAATTTATATTCTCTGAGTGGACGTCGAATTCCTTTGCCCCGCACATAAGTCGTTGGTGACATAAATGAGTCAGCTCTTGGCTTTGATTTAGGAGGTTGGTGTATGGAATTCTTGGTATTATTTCGCTTAACCTATTGTAATGTATTCAAATAATAATAAGGGGGGAAAACTCCACTGGCCGTAAAACTACTGTTTTTTACGGCCAGTGGAGTTTTCCCCCCTTATTATTATTTAACCTAGAGGCCGTAGAGCTCTTGAATTCTTGCAACGTAATGTATTCAGTATTGTATTACTTAACAGTAGGTCAGATAGATGTGTGATCGTCTGTATTTCACTTCTGGTATCCATTTCTGCGTCACGTGACTTAGTGCTAGAGATATTGTTTGAATTTAACATGCACAAAGGAAAGCTGACCATTTCGTTAAAAATGGTTATGAACATTCGAAAATCGCTCACATTGTTTTTGGAAGGTCTTTGTTGTGAGAAACTGGAAACACGAAGATTGCAGGCGCGAATTGAACTTTTTTAAATGCAAACATTACTAGAGTTTAACGCGTATACAAAATTGATTATGTTAGGATCGCCTTACAAGGATACCATGATGAGTTTAGAAAATGGAAAACGCAGACTGGAAATACTGCAGAGTAGATATTAAATTCATATAAGCAATTATTTTTTGCTTCCACCATTGGAGACCACAGCCTAATGAAAATTTATTTACAACACGTCAATAAATATTTACTCTAATATCTTATTGGAATGAAATTATTCACTATTTAATTCCACACACTTTATTTAAAACACTGTAATGGTGTCCTAAATACAGTGCGTGGAATTACAAAGTCTCAAATTTCATTTCAGTATGTTTTGTAAATTCCTCAAGTTACGCCGGTGACAACAAATTTACTGCGATAGCTGGTGACCTATTTCCCCTTACCACACTTCCTATTGGTGGCAATTAGGGTAATATGTACATGTAATATCTTCCTTATAGAAATTAATTAAAATTAAATTCGAAAACAAATTTTTGTTTCAAAGTATGCATAGAAACGTAATATGGGCGTGGGAATTTCAAGTATTTCTTAGTCTCAACCCGTTATAATAATCTTTACCTCTTTATAGCGGTGGGTGCACTTTATTTCTGTGGCAGATGGTTTCATAATGTAGAAAGCAACGATTGGCTATCGCCTGAAATTTCGTTTTGAAAATTTAAAAAAACCCGGAAGAACAGGATCCCTTCGTAGAAATTTTGAATAAGATATTCGTTGACAAAGTTTCGAAACAGTGCAATTACGATGGGCAGATTACGTATAAACTTATACGAGCCATGACGAGAAAGTTGGCTCGAGGTTTTAAGTGGCAATCGCACGCGAGAAGAAAATCTTACGTATATCGTACCCCTTGCATGGCTGGACGGCGCTACCTGCGAGAGAAGCCTGCGATAGGCATCTGAGAATCTCATTTGAAGAAATCGGCGGCTGACCACCGAAATCCGAGTGGCATGGTCAACCAAAACCAACAGGGAACCCCACCAATCACTTTCGATCACCAAGGGTCGGCGAAAACGAGAATGAAGAGGGGACACGTTACGCATATCATCGAAGTCAAAGTCCCTGTAGAAGTTAAGCCTTTCGAAAGAATATTTTTAACAAAGCAAAAGTTCTCCTCATTACTGTTAGTTTACTGAAATTCTTTCAATTTCACATGAACGAGTACTACGATCATGATAATTTTTACGATTTCAGTGACGTTTTCGGCCATCTTTAAATACAAAAAATATTAATTTTCCGTCTTCCTTGCTGTGTTAGTAGAACTGTTATTAATATTATCCATCCTTTTTAAGCATACTACTTTCCAAACAAGAGTGATGAATTGTAATCGTTGGAAAGGAACACGAAAGATGCATATGCTAAATCGTAGTCTTGAGAGTAGGTAAATGCATACAAAATTAGCAATTATATTCCTGTATATCTAAAGCTCGAAGTTTCGTGTATTCCTGTGCTCTCTCGTCATTGAAAGCACGTTCAGGTCATACTTTGTGGCACAATCAGTTTATAGCGGAAAGATAGAATTTTGTAACTAAATTGCAAATGCCTCACGATTCACATTGCGGCTGTTCATTCACTTTCAGACAGTAAACATTTCTCAGTGTGTTAGTTAACTAAATGTCTTTCTCCTGTGAAAGAAAACAGGCCTTCATCAAAATTCAATCTCAATCTGTTAATAGCACGTGGAGAGGAATAGGAACTCCTCGCGGTCCGTTACTCTGATGAAAGTGGCTGGGGCCACCGAAATATAGTTCTTAGTGAGTTTTATAATTTTCATTACATTTTTCACAAATATTTTCATATCGCAAGGAAAGGAAAAATTATGATGTATGATGATGATTACATACAGATGATATATATGAGATGATTATATATAGACATATATATATAAATATTTATATATATATATATATATATATATATATATATATATATATATATATATTTATATATATAGAAAGCGGGTCGCGGTGGTCTAGCGGGTAGAGCGTTGGACTGCTGACCGGAGGGTCCCGGGTTCGATTCCCGGGCAAGGCACTTTGGGCACCTGCAGCTCCACCCAAGCTAGTTGATTTTTCGGGTACCAGATCTTCCTGGGAAACCATAACCGGCACAGGGAAAGGAACTGGCCCCCCTACCCTGATGTGTGAATTTTCACACGCCGTCGGGCTTGGTACATGGGTGAGCTCTACCATCACCTACTAAACCGACCTTCGGGTTGATTACTGTGTTTATGGTTATATATATAGAAATATATATATATATATATATATATATATAGAAATATATATATATATATGTATGTACGAGGCGTATTCTTAAAGTAAGTACCGTTTGCTTATATTTAAATATTGGCGCTTCAGAACACATTTTTGCTCCTGCAGCGCCATCTACTGATTTATTGAGAAGCTATAGCAGCATTTGTTTTGTTTCAGAAGTCGTTTGCTTGTCCGTGCATGCAAACAACAATGTCTGCGACAATCGTTGATCCCGCCAGCTGTGAAGTGCGTTCTGTCATACGATTCTTGTATGCTAAACGATTGTCGGCTGCTGAAATTCATCGGGAATTATGCCTAGTTTATAAACCTACAGTTATGAGTGAAGGAAAGGTTAGACAATGGTGCTGTGATTTTAAAAATGGACGAACAAATGTCCATGACGAAGAGCGAAGTGGTAGGCCCAGTATTCTGACCGATGAAATTGTTTCGCAAGTGGAACAAAAACTGCGATGTGATTGTCAATTGACAATTAATGGCCTGGCTGAACAATTTCCTCAACTTGGACGCACTACTCTCTACAATATTGTTACGGAAAACCTCGGATACCACACATTGCGTGCAAGGTGGGTACCGAAAATGCTCACCGACCACCACAAAGAGCAAAGAATGTCCAGTGGACGAGAGTTTTTGGGTCGTTGGGAACTCTTTAAACCACCCGCCGTACAGTCCTGACCTTACACCCAGCGACTACTTCCTCTTCTTGCACTTGAAACAGTGGTTCGGTGGACAACGTTTCGAAACCGAACAGGAACTCAAGAATGGCGTTGTCGATTGGTTCAACCCTCAGGCGGCGAGTTTCTATACAGAGGGGTTGAAGAAGCTGGTGCAGCGGTACGAAAAATGCTTAGAAGTGAACGGCGATTATGTAGATAAGTGAAGTAGGTTTGTAGCTAACTAAAAGTGCCAATAAAATGTGTTTCATATGAGTATATTTTTTCCTGTGACCAAACGGGCCTTACTTTATGAACACGCCTCGTATATATATAAAGAATATCCCTAATATTATTTCCTTACGAGGAGGAGGCCTAGACCTTTTTAACCTTGCGGAGACGTTTTCAGCGGTAACTATTCCACGAGAACCCTTTCCTACCCTGTCCCCCTGCCAAAAAAGTGTGATCACGTGCTATCCCACTCGGCGGGGGGGAGTAGTGGTGAGAGAGGACTGAGGGAGGGATGGGGAGATAGGCGGCTGCTCGCTTTCCTGCCCCCACAGCCGGTCGCGGATCTCCGCCCCCACCAGATCGACCGGTATTTTTTTCGAAACGCCATCATCCCCGACCGAAGAGGGAGATATTTGAGCGGATTTCCCAACGTCTTCGGCACGCGTTAAGCGAAACTCCCCGGAAAATATTTGCTACTTGCAGGAAAGTTTTTCCCCTCACAGAACGGCGATGAGCAGTGTGAGCAATCAGAGAAAGGGCGTGTATCGAGCGTTTTCTCAAAAATCCTGTTTTGAATTTTGAAAGTTGTGTTTTCTGAAAGTGGATACAGTCACTTAAATGGGAGAATGCCCCACTGAAAGGACTTGGATTCACTTGCAGCTAATCGCGTCAAAAGTACCTCTTGAAACCTAACTTCGAACCGGAACTGTAACTGTACAAGTACTGTGGGATTATCTTTAGAGACGCACGAAGGTAAGGTAATTAGCCAAAGGAATTGAAATCACATTAAACCCACCTTAAGGAAGACTCATGAACGCCTACCTTTTCGCCAACCATTTTTTGAGAGTTTGTATTTTTTATGGTCGGTCAAATAATAATGTTCATGGAAAACATTTGACTATTATTGGCTCTTTGACTAACTGACAACCTAGAGGGTTAAAAATTATTTGTGCAGTCTGAGCATGCGAGGATGTATTTGATAATGATCAATATTTGTTTCCGAAGGGGACAAGAAAAATTACATAGCCATACCGTGAGATGCCATTTATTTTTTTGGCATGTAATGGAGAATAAAATCTAAAGATAATACAAATATGAATTCAAAATAAAGAAGGATGTGACGACGGGAATATACGAGTATCATTTTATACGGAGAAGAGTGGATGACTCTGGTCAAACTGTCTTTAGATTGAAACGTTGATGTTAATGGCAATCTCTGCATGTCTTGGGCATTACGGTCTTGAGAATATCAGGTGATAGATCATTAGATCTCTTTCAGAGCTCTTCCTTTTGCGTTTTAATGCTCACTAATTGAAATGACTTTAGATCATACTAGCCTATATTGGAAATTTTGTTTTATAGTCGTCTGATTTTAAAACCTGCACTATATTTTCATTCCTCATATATATTGCTAATGAGTTTGTACCTTTTGCCAAGATATCATAAAATGAAATGTTGGAATTATTAATCTTTGAGTTTATTTCCAATTTTCTATTCCCCAATAATTGGCTTTACAATTGCTATTTCACTCATAAAACACCCTAAGCTAGAATGAAAGGATACGCATAGTATGTACGTATATCGTTGTGACGCAAAAATGGTTGAAAAAATTTTATTTATTTTTGCGATAATAATTGCCTCATAATAACAGACGTCTAATAAATGAAAAATACATTGACAGAGAGTAATTTTGGTACCATAATTATTTTATGGTAGGCAGTAAATATTTATCCCCGAAATCTTTACTGGGTAATAAACATCTGTACATGAGACTAATCGCTTGAAACCACCACCTCAATTATCTAAGCAGTCTAGTTATCTTGATTATTATGCCATATTACGTTACATATGTTCGTACTTATTACCCAATCAAGCATCGCAACTGGGTAATAAGCGCCTTCTATTAAATGTGTTAAAGCAAAGCTTATAAATTAGGTTTTTCGTGGGAGAATGTAACGTGGAGTAGGTGTACGATACGAAGAATTATTCTGGCTAGTCGGCAATGGAACTTTTTATTTTGAAGCTTCTCTGCTGGATGTTGAACCCCCTGGATTTCCATATTAAATTAGCTTTAGCGGATCTCCCGTATGCGTTCATACATATCATTCCCCCATAAATTCATGCATGAGGATCGTAAAGATGGCTTTTTTCCCTTCTTCGAGTTCTCCCGAGATATGCCGTAAAGAAAGATAAAAAATCTAAATATTACGTTGTGAAGCCATTTGGCATGTTTTATCTCAAGATATTTTATTGTATAATAAAATGTAGCGTGAAAGATGCAGAGAAAATAGCAAAGAGTGGTCTTTTATTGATTTGTTCGAGGAAGTAATGTTTTTTTTCAACTTTCAGGGCTTTTGAAACGGCATCTAACTACTTTTCAAAAGCCAAACTTATTCTTGTATTATACTTACGAATTTTAAGCATTTTTTATAAATAATATAAATCATCAATTTAAGCAATCTATTCTGAAGACTTGGTTCACATTAAAATCCTTTGTTTTTCCCAAAACTGCATGATTTCAGCAAAATTTCTGCAAACCATTTTTTTCTCCCTTGGAAGGCAACGGTATTAAAAAGGAATACTATGGATGTTGAGCATATTCGTCAGAAAATTTATCAAGTAGAAAGTGAAATTTTAAAATTTTTTACGTTTAAGTCCACACAAGTTGCGGATGAAGTACATTGTTTCAGCACTGTTGTTTGCTCAACAAAATATTCTAATCGAATACGACTGGAAATTACTTTAACGTATTAAATTGAGACATTTCCAAGAGATTGCTTAATTCTAAGAATGGGCTTAGCTTAGATGTGTTGGTTTCTTAGAGGGATGAATTAAATCCGGTGGTGTCTCCACCAACTTCAAACAATGGCGTGGGTCGTTTGGGGGACTAAGATACGATTTCTTGGCATGCGTTACATATTCGCTGTCCTTAACACAAGGCACGAACGAATTTATTTTAATGTCCTTCTCCCCTCACTTTTCCTCTGCCATTCCAATGTTATGTTTCACACCTGTTTATCAGTTGGTTGAGATGTGCATCCGGCAAATATTTTAAGTTTCGCTATTGGAATCCAAAACAAGGTGCAATGACGATTTGTCGACTTTCCTCCCAAATTTATTTGACGTTTTCTAAACAATATCAATCTTTCCCGACATGTGCGGCATGTGTGTGGTTACCGCCCTTCAAATCCCACCCCACCGTCCATTTCCACATCCCGAACCACCGTCACCGCCGTCAGATGGCGGTCTGGAGTGGGCGGCGGCTTATACGAAAGTGAAAATGGACCTATGGAGGCCTTAAAGGAAACGTTTCTTCTCCTTTTTTTTCATTTTATTTTTTCTCTCTCTCCCCCACCGAGCAACCGAAGGAATTCGCTTCTGGTCGTGGGAGTCAACTATCAGAAAATCGTGGGTTGCTCGCGTTAAGTTCGGGGTCAGTGAGGTGTGCGTGGGACCGCTTGGCTGTGCGACGAGGGGTGTGTAAGGGCCGGTTCGAGGGGAGGCGGGCGGAGGGGGGAAGGTTTAAGAAGGGGGTAGGGGTGGACACGAGAAGGAATGGGAAAGTTGGTTCTTTCATGCTCACGAGAGGAAGAATGGCTGAACTCTGGTCTGGCTCCGCGTTCGGTCGTGATCGATTCCAGGACACCCATCCACTAGGAGTATGATCGCCGACTGTTCTTTACGTTGCGCAAACCGGAGGTAAACTAAAATTATCCCCGGCTGCGTTCAGACGGTAACACACTTTGGTTCTTTAACTTCGTATCGTATCCATTAAATTTGACCGATCCATGAGTAACACATTCCAATGGATTTAATTATTTGTGTTGTTCTTCTTCTGAAATTTGCAATTGTGTAACCAGTGATATAATAGAGTAAATTAATCTTACTAAAAATATAATAATGGTAAATGCGATAGCTTATTACCCGGAACCTTGTCGTGGTTAGATTTTTTCTCTGGATCATGAGAGTCAAATAGCCTTGATACACCTTACCCGCGGACGGGATATATTTGATTAATGGTCCCAAAGGAGAATTATTTTCGGAAGTCCGTCGTTGTTAATCAGCATGTTGGAATACAGGAATCCTGAATGTGAACACATGTTGACGTGACATCAATCTTTTACTCCATCCATGAATGGAAATTACTTGAACATGAACATTGGTAATTCCAAAAATTAATTAATTATTGGAGCCAAATATTGATTTATTTCTCTGAAAAAAATATCCTTCTGATTAGCCTAACGTCATTTGTAATATTCCTATCATTTTTCATAAATGTTGGCCTGAATTCTATTTTTTTATAATTTTAATTTTCGAAAAATTTTCCCAGATTAACATTTAATTTCTACCAGTTATCAAAAGGCGATGGTCTCGCGAATGACGACAATTCTCCATAGTAAGCATATTATTCTCGGAAATAGAAATCCTGGTAGGCTATCAATGGCAATTTGGCAATAAATCCTCAGCAATACGCCTCCACCCAGAATTCAATTTTAACTGCGACATTTAAGAGATTATTTTTAGCACATTATCGAAGCACACGATGATGGTTTTTGCACGACACGTTTCTAATCTTAAATCCCCTCCGATTTCACGAGCGAAAACGCTCTGATTTCTCCGAACCACCGGGGCAAAAACACATAACCGAGAAGCCGAACAATAAAAATATGCCATTGCGTTTCATTCCGGCCGGACTAACATGCAGTTGACGCGATAATCTCTTGCCAATAACTCTCTCCCTTCGCTTTGTCGCCATTATTTTGTGTATATATATATATATATATATATATATATATATATATATATATATATATATATATATATATATATATATATATATATATATATATATGGGTCGCGGTGGTCTAGCGGGTAGAGTGTTGGACTGCTGACCAGAGGGTCCCAGGTTCGATTCCCGGGCAAGGCACTTTGGGCACCTGCAGCTCCACCCAAGCTAGTTGATTTTTCGGGTACCAGATCTTCCTGGGAAACCATAACCGGCACAGGGAAAGAAACTGGCCCCCCTACCCTGATGTGTGAATATTCACACGCCGTCGGGCTTGGTACATGGGTGAGCTCTACCATCACCTACTAAACCGACCTTCGGGTTGATTACTGTGTTTATGGTTTATATATATATATATATATATATATATATATATATATATATATATATATATCGATGATGCTGAAGTACTCAAGAGAGCAATATAACTTTTGGACGGCACCCTAGAACACAGAATAAAACAGATAACACGTAAAAGGACACTCATTCTGTAGATGATTTAAGCTTTCGGCCTACTCCGAGGCCTTCTTCAGGTCAGACTCTGTAGAAGGCCTCGGAGTAGGCCGACAGCTTAAATCATCTACAGTGTGAGTGTCCTTTTACGTGTTATCTGTTTTATTCTGTGTTCTATTGTGCCGTCCAAAAGTTATATATATATATATATATATATATATATATATATATATATATATATATATATATATATATGTATATATATATATACACACGTATATATTCAAATACGAAGTCCCGCCATACGGTGCACAAATATTCATTCAAACATGTGCGTTACACCACCAAGTTTCCTTGGTGGTGTAACGGTAGCACGTCTGCCCGGCAAGTGGAAGATCCGGTGTTCAAATCCCGGTTAAGGAAACATTTTTACTTTCGTGATCTGCTCAAAAACCGCCTTCCCCACATGTCCTGTGTTCGCCTTTTATGTGTTTTCCTATCCCCTTTCCTTATACCTATTTCTATGTTTGAATGAATATTTGTGCGCCGTATGGCGGGACTTCGTATTTGAATGTGTATCTGGCCAATGTGGCTCATCTCTTCTTCTAGCTATGCGTGCCACGAAACGTACTGTTCCTATTCTATATGATACTATATGCTTTCTAACCAACTGTCCCCTCTTCTTGTGTGTATTGTCTATTTCTCCTTTGGTGGGTGGAACAGCTCCCTAAAGCCTTCCTTTGGCAAATGATTGGGAGCACTTGGGCGTCTTAAAAACATCGCAGATCCCAAGGTAAATTAAGTTTCATCGGTGGTGTAATGGTAGCACATCCGCCCGGCAAGTGGAAGATCCGGTGTTCAAATCCCGGTCAAGGAAACATTTTTACTTTCGTGATCTGCTCAAAAACCGCCTTCCCCACATGTCCTGTGTTCGCCTTTTATGTGTGTTCCCATCCCCTTTCCTTATACCTATTTCTATGTTTGAATCAATGTATATATGTATATATATATATATATATATATATATATATATATATATATATATGCGGGTCGCGGTGGTCTAGCGGGTAGAGCGTTGGACTGCTGACCGGAGGGTCCCGGGTTCGATTCCCGGGCAAGGCACTTTGGGCACCTGCAGCTCCACCCAAGCTAGTTGATTTTTCGGGTACCAGATCTTCCTGGGAAACCATAACCGGCACAGGGAAAGGAACTGGCCCCCCTACCCTGATGTGTGAATATTCACACGCCGTTGGGCTTGGTACACGGGTGAGCTCTACCATCACCTACTAAACCGACCTTCGGGTTGATTACTGTGTTTATATATATATATATACTTGAGCTCTCGAGAAAACGTACTTTACACTGAAATCTGCGATCGTATAAAGCGCCAAAGTATTCCGAATAATTGCCCAGAAGATGGCGTTAGGGAGCTGTTACACCCACCAAAGTAGAAATAGACAAACACAAGAGGAGAATGGACAGTAGGTTAGCAAGCATACAACATCATAAAGTATAGGAACGGTGCGTTTCATGGCGCGCAAGGCCAGAAGAAGAGACGAGCCACATTGGCCAAATACCCATGCCATCTTCTGGGCAATGATTCGGAGCACTTTGGCGCTTTATAAGATCGCAGATTTCAGTGTAAAGTACATTTTCTCGATAGCTCAAATGGTTAGAGCATCCGCGCGGGAAGTGGAGAGATCCGGTGTTCAAGTCCCAGTCGAGGAAAATATTTTTACATTTGTGATCTGCTCACATCCGCTATCCCCACCTCTCTTGTGTTCGTCATTAATGTGTGTTCCTTTCCCATTTCCTTGTCTGTATTTCTATGTGAATGAATATTTATTCGCCGTATGGCGGGATTTCGTGTTTGAATGTATATATAATTGTATACATATGCATACATTCAAATACGAAATCCCGCCATACGGCGAACAAATATTCATCCAGTGGAAATAGATATAAGGAAAAGGGATAGGAACACATACAACGGACGAACACAGGAGAGGTGAGGAAGGTGGAATCGAGCAGATCACGAGCGCAAAAATTATTTCCTAGAGCATCGAAAGATCCGGTGTTCCAGTCCCTTTAAAGGAAATTTTTGCGCTTGTTATCTGCTCAATTCCGCCTTCTCCACATCTGCTGTGTTCGTCCATTATGCGTTCCTATCCCTTTTTCGTATATCTATTTCCATTTAAATGAATGAATGTATGTATTTATAGTTTGATTGGTTCGGAAGCGATGTTTCCTTAACTCTGCGCAATTAAACCTTGCCTCTGAGGTAAAAGAGCGATCACCATTTGTTTGCTGGACGTTTCAACTCGTGGTTGCGTGATGCTGGCAGACAACGATGAATGCGAGAGGCGCGAGAAAGTCTACTTCGGGGGGGGGGGGGGGGGGCAAGAACCTACAGCCATCAACCCTCCTCTTTCGGTGTGTGCCAACACCAATCGCCGGAAGTTCGCGTGCGTTTTCCAACCCGGTGCCATGCTTGGAGTGTTCCAGAGGATAGTTGGCCGGTCGGGGGAGGGAGGGAGGGAGTGAGGAGGCGTGCGTGAGAAGCTAACTGAAAAAAGAGAGGAGTGACGGATCCCCGGGGCCTTATCCATCTCAAACACGTCCGCTCCCGTATTAGGAGAGAGAGGAAAAAATGCGAAAAAGAGAAAGAAGTCGGGAGGAGCACATAAAAGACTTGATTTTTTTTCGTGATGCGGGGGCGGTGTGATGGCGTGGGGACGAAGGTGGGAGGGGATGGGTTTGGGGTGGGGGAGATGAAGCGGTATCCCCTTCGTCCCGATTCGACACACTTTCTAGTTTTCGGCTCGCGCCCCGATTCCCCTCTTCCATTCTTCATTAAACGGGAACGCGGGAAGAGGAGAGGGAGGGTGGGAGGGGAGGCGAGGTGTGGGTGCAGTGTTGTTGTTATCCAACCATCGGAATTCCACGCCCGTCCGCTCACCAACAAAACACACACACACTTTGGGACGGGAGCATGTTCAGGTGATCGCGGGAAATGACGCTTTCGAGCGCGAATCATCATTTCGCTTATTAAAGGTTGCTTGCGCACGCAGGTCGAGCTATTATCATTTTAAATATACCAACACTCCATTCCACGCATTCCTTTCCGCTTGCTGACTAGCGGTCGTTATTTTAATCAATTGAATGGTGTGATTTAATTTTGTGAACAGTTTTATTTTGCAAATTGAAGTAAGGACAGTTGAAATAATAGCAAATTGGAATATATTTTCGAAATTTTAAAGATAAGGTTCATTTTTTTAATTAAATCTGACATTAGAAGTTTACTTTTGAGATTGGATTCAATTTGTCATGAATGAGATCCTCAGTCGGTTCACACGAGTTCATTAAGTGCTAGTCTTGAACCCCTAAGGTTCCGTGTCCGAGATGAGCCATGAAAAATGCTTTTGGGTATCTCTATCTCTTCGGGGAATTTGATGACATGAGAAATGTGGCTTTGTACTCGTATATTCACAGGTGGCAAAGTAGCCCAGGCAAAAAATATGGCTTAATTTTTATTTGATTTCCAAGCCCTTGAAATTGACCCGTATGTTAATTGCTTACGTACCACACAGGCGAAGGACTGTGTAGATTTAAATACTCAATAGTTTATAATGTAAATTTTTCTATGATGACGTTTTGAACCTACCGTTCCTCCGTTGATTCTCCATCTATCACATATTCAAATAGACAACGTGGTGGTCGTAAATAGCATTGATAATTATTTTCCCCTTAGCTGTAATGCCTTTGGACGGAGTTAACTCCAGCTACTTATTGATCCAGTTTCTCTAAGTGATGTTTATTTTTACTTATTCATAAATGAGAATTCCCTCCTTTCGTTCAAACGACTAATGGGCGCATAGCCCTTAACAGTCACTGATTAAGTAGTGCGAAATGGCGGCGATTCACCGGAAATACATTTTCACATCAGACACGGGAACGACGTCATAGCCGAAGGAGAACAGATTAAGTCGTCCTGAGTCATCCACCAAAGGGTCATCAGTGTCATGTCTTTATTAATTAATGTAAATAATTCATCAACAATCATTTTCATTCATAGAATTAATAATTCTAAGTCCGCCGCTAATTAACCTTCATTTTTCAAAAATACTTTCATGACAATCACGACTGATTTTCCGAATGGGCGTTACGTTTAATTTACAATTTCCTCTGCTGAGAAATGTTTTTTACGTAACCTATAACATTTCCTTTAGGTCTATACTCTATGTAATACATAATATACTGAGCAGGTGGAGAAGGTTCCAAAACAACACAACTGGAGAAAGAAAATATATAATTATAAAATTAATATTAAATATAATTCCAAATTTAAACACTAATTTCCTATGCTCAGTAGAGCTTCGAAATTTACCCTTCAGGTCAATGCTTATCATTATTTTTTAAGCACTCACTAAGCATTCAAAAAGTATTTTTTCCATCGATCCAATGTTAACAAATGTTTATTCGCACTCCTTCTTTCGTCTTCGTCCTGTATACAGTTTATTCGGCTTTAGTCAATCCGTTGACAGCTTGCCAAGACGGTTTGACTAAGGAAAAGATATTTCCACAGTATTATTTGTGGTAATACCACTCAGACTACTCATGCTTCGGTACCCTTATCATATATAAATGCCCATGGATCCTGCTTCGCAAACGAGACTAATCCAACTGACGTCCTCTACGTCACATTTTCACATTTGAAAACAGCCTTGGATGAGTACAATCAGACACTTAAATTCCATCCTAACTTTCTTGGAAGATTCTAAGACGAACGTGGCGCCATCCTGACCTTTTCATTTATTTAGCACACTCGGGTCCTTTCTCAACTTCCTCCTCTCCCTTGTACCCAAATTTTCATCGTTCTTTTATTGTTTTCTACTCCTGATGACGCAAATGAAAATTCGTACGCCATTCTCATTGACGGTGGTGCATTCAATGAACACAATATACTGAGAATTCAATTCATTCACATGGAGTAAATTAAGATTACTAGTTATGATGTCATTGGCCAGGTTACTTTCTGAAATTTAAAACGAGTATATGATTCCGATTTGCCGAGTATATTTTGAGAACTGAGCATTCTCCACGTGTCAGTCATTGCGACGCACCTCGCGGGAAATCATATATGATAATCTATGATGGTATTGTCATACGATGAACTACGGATGAGGAGCCGTGGCCCAAGGCGTCGTGTCGGGGCATGAAGAATTCAAGAAGCCTCTTTGTCGAATCCGAGGAGTTAAAAGCGTTTCCGCCGGTCGGGTAAAATCCGTCCCACGGTGCCTCTCTCCGGCTTGATCTATATTTCAACTTGTCCTCGCATCTCCTTGCGGCAAGTGTCACCTCCTAAACCATTCTTTAGGTGTCTCCTGTCGGGTGGTTTCCTCTCATCAGCACGGAGGCAAATATTTGCCAGGCACGTAATGTGGGTCAGGCGTGAGCGATGATGCCTATCCAACAACTCTCAAGTCTCATTCCTCTGACAAGAGTTCTTGTTTGGACATTTTGGATGAAATATGCACGTTATGCCGTTCCTTCTGAGTTAAACTAGAGGGCTGCTTTGTTTTGCCGGATGGATATGAAGTGTGCATCTACCCTCTTGATTAATTTTATCATTTTTCCAACTCGCTGAAATAATTGTTTCCTTGAAAATAACTCACGGTTTCTCTCTCTCTCTCCTTGTTTTCAGAACTCAGGAGAGCGTCGTATTTCTTGAGGTTTTTGTCAAGCCAGGTAGTTTTTTTTTCTTTCAGCAGCTTTTAAAAAGGTTTAAATTGTGAAAAATGCGGTCAAAATCTGAATTTAATTCATCACTGAACGTGATTCATGTCTACGCGCGTGATGATGTTTTGTGCTCGACTCGGCCGCGTCAATGGGTCACTCAGGGTGCGAATTCGGTGCTGTGACCCTCTTCCACGAATCCCTTGTCCCGTTCTGATGGTAGTGGTGGGATAAATGGGGAGCGGGTGGTAGCGATAGCTGTGGAGTGACGTTTTTCATTACTCCGCTCAGCCAAGTTTTGTGAAAGGGTAGTTGCAAGGCTTTCATGTTTTACCACTCTGGTGTGGGAGGCTGTAATGAAATTCTGGCGCACGGGTGTGGTGAACCACGGTTAGGTGTCTGTGGCCGCTGCAAAAACACGCGACTTATCGTAGTGCGATTCGTGAAGTGTGTGCGCATAAGATCTTTTTAATCGGCTGGAATCTGAGGAGAAATGTGTGGAATATGAAATATGTTTCTAATTTAGTCTCAAAAAAGATCTACCCTGTGGATTTCGAGTTTCCATTTATCAGTATCAGTATCATTTCTTGCGTCGAAGTACGCAGTTGAGACCTCACCTTCACAATTACCTCTTCGAGGTCGTATTGGTAGGATTTCTGATAGAAAATTTCCCCCTGGTTCACCGGAAAATTCCCGTAGTACAAGTAGGTCATTGATATGAAAAAGTTAGTCTTTGGCCTTCCCTGAAAGCACATCACTAATCTGGGAGTTAGTGCAAATTAATCATTTTTCCGAGCATTTCGAAGGTGCTGTCGGATGTTTTTTAATCCTCTTCCCATACATATTTTTTTACGCAAGCATGTGAGGAGTGAGATATTTTTAATGAGAATGGTTATTTGTCAACTTGGAACTGAAACTTAATACCCTTGTGAATCCTCAGCAATACAATAGCGTCGTCAACTGAGGGGGGAAATTAGGCGTTATTATGTGAATGAGAAAAATAGTTTTGCATAATCCAATCAAACGAAGAAAGTGTGAATTGGGCTTAATGTCTCCCAATCTTAATCACAGTAATCAACCGAGAGGTTGGTTTGGCATGTGAGAGTGGATCTCACCAAGTACTAAGCTCAAAGGCGTGTGAAATTCACACAAACAGGGTTGGGGAGACAGTTGTTTGGGAGTTCCGTGCCGGCTATGGTTTCCCAGAAGGAATGAGTACCCGAAAAATCACACAGCTTGGGTTGCTGCTCAGAAGAATATAGTGAAATCAATTTTCATGAAAAGATTTCACACCATTATAAGTTTAAATGATTGGAGTATGGAGCATTTCAGCACCCATCATATGTGATTAGAAGGAAGATATTTCTTCTTATCCGATAACTTCACTTTGCATTAAAGTTTTTAAATTCACTGACTGATATGTGCATAAAAATGAATCGATTCAACCGAAGCGGAATGTTATCACGGTTTCTATTGATTTAATTAGAGTTAGAAATAGCAACTGCATTTTATGTAAACAGAGAGTTAAAAATGCGCAGTAATATATTTAGGTATTAAAGATTGCTTTTTCCAAATAACCACAAATAAACTGGCAGCATACCAGGATTGCCTAGGAAGTGGCGGCAGTGAGAAACTATTTGATCAAATGTAGGCTGACGTTTTTGGTCACAGTTGGCAATGAGAAAAGACATTCATTGGCTTGAATTGCAGCGTCTTAAAAAAACTTCTTTAATAATTTCGAGGTAATGCATCATAATGAATGGAGTTTGGAATTATTTTCATGAAAATTTAAAAGTTCCATCACACTAGAAAAAATGCATTTTTTTATATTTCTATAGCCAACGTTCAGGTTCTGTTAAAATTTGAATTGCTAGTTTAACGAATTTTGACCAATAATTTTATGACCGATTTCAATGCTTGTTTGCTGTCAGATGATTGAAATATCGTTGGATACTTCCCCCAATGATATGAAAAGCATTATAAACTTTGATACTTCTGATTTGGAACAGGCAGATACTACATGCACTCTTAGGAGTTGATTATATGACGGATGGTTGTAGAGTAATAAATTAACTAAAATAATTTAGTAATAAATTAAGTAAAAAATTACCTTTGAAAAAATATATCACTCATTGTGAAACTGTTTGTGTTACGTGTGACTTAGAAAACCAACTTCTAACATAGAATATGTAGATGTGGAAACGAAGAGATTTCGGAAGAGAGGGCGACACGAGTCAACAGTATTCATTATTTGACGTATTCAAAAGTGACATAAGACGTGGTTTCCAAGGAATAGGATGATGATCTCAAATTTTAATCAAGTTGACAATGGGCACCCGCCGGAGCACTCGCTGTACTCCTAAGACTTCTGTCCATTTGCTTTTGAATCGTTAGAAAATCTCAGCCTCCGAGAGGTTTTTAAGTATTGCGCGCCGCAAGGCGGTCCATTGCAATATCATCACATTTGGGGCGTGAAAAGTTAAAAGTAATGTGGCAAAAGTACTTACGCGTGTGCTTAAAATTATTCCCATTTCCTACATTAGTTGCGAAAAAGTATAATGTACCTGTATGACTTATTCGAAATCACACATGAATGATCGAAATCCTTAAACGTTAAATCTACTTTTTTCGAATATAAGGGTGATTTTTGGGAGTTTTGAAATTAATTTGAACAGTAATATAATTATAATACATTAATTTTCAGTCAATTTGTAGCCTTATTTATGATAATCGGTTTTTTGAGTATTTTTGTTTAATAAAAAGTTTGGACAAAACAATATGCTGCATAGGATAAGCAAGTTTAAGTTTCTTGATGATTCATATAAACAGTCATTTTTTGATAGCCGAATCCTTTTACCACAAAATATCTTCTTCAAATGGTTTTTTCAGACCATTCCATATGCCATTGGGTCACCATACCGGTGCGATTCGATACAATAGGATATCTCAAGGTTATGTATGAACATAAAATACAGCTTGGAATGATGTGAGCATGGAAACTTATCTAATAATTAGAAAATGAGCTAAAAAAATATCAGTGATGAGACCGTGGGTGAGACATCATTCAATATGCTGTTTTTGAGGTAAATGCAATAAGTTTTTAGAATATTTACCGTTCCTTATGGCATTCAAAAGTGACAGAATTCACGATGATGAAAATTCATATTTATGATTCCTACACATTAGGCAGAGGTCCTCCCAAACAGTCTAAACACGCCCGCGCGCGTACACACACACACATACATACATACATATATATATATATATATATATATATATATATATATATATATATACACACACACACAAAAATACACGTAACAAAAAACAACCCCACATCTGGCGCAGGTATCAACCTTTACACCACCTATTTCTCCGTGTCCCACAGGCTGAAAACCTTTCTTAAACAACTGTTTCCTATTTTACACGACAATGATGTGAGCTCATCCTTGCTGCCCCAATACCCCTCTCTCACACACAGACGACCCACCAATCTCAAAAACCTACTGAGATCCACCAACACTTCCCCCCCCTTTCTTACAAATTTCCTCACATTTACCCTACTTGAAACTGCCCCCGATGTAAAACATGTCTGCTTATCAGATTTTCTCCCCCCTCCCCACATTCCTTCATTGCCCCCTCACCTCGTTCCCATGCTAATTGCCTCTCGAAAAACATCATCTGTCTTTTGTTATGCAAACAATGCACTTCATTTTACATAGGCGAATGCATTACCACCTTATCCATTCGAATGAACAATCACCGCTGCTCCTGTAATTCTGCCTCACTCTCTTCTCTTCATATCCCTTCACACGCAATTTCCCACTTTTCATTCGACCAGTGTTTCTCCCTACCATATACTAGTACATATATGACCTCTCCTAGCGTACTTCTTTTGCCTCTGTCACAATCATACATAGTCTGTAAATTGTCTAATTATATTATTAAAAGTTTGTTTCTCGTATTGTGCTCTGTTGCTGAGGATTCTTACAGAAATTTGATAGTAATAATCATAACAGTAAAAATATTTGTCCACCCTAGTTTCTTCATAATCAGCAAAACATGTCCAATCCTTTTAGTTTGGGGTTTTGCACGTATCCCAGCTTACTTCCAATATTCTAAAGATTAAACCGCTTCCGTGGAAATAAATCACATAATTCAAAACGACGACGAGATATCCGCAGCAAAATTTTCCTTTTTCCTTCGCCCTCATTAATGTATGCTGCAAAACTCGGGCATGGATTTGTAAGGTTTAGCGAGGTGGAAGTTTTAAGGCTCTCTCATCTCAACAGTCCTTTAACATCTCATAAAGCCGTGTCGCACCTCGGAGGTGACGCACGTGTTCGCCGTCACTCAAGTAAAGTAGTGCCTTCCGTAAGCCTCTTCAGGACGGAGGAGGGTTATCTTTTTCAGCGTGTCCCCATAAGTATACGAGGGGGTTTGCTCTCGAAAGTAAAGACCCTCCGTGGAAATGCTTGGAAGGAGACATCGACACGCTTAAGGCGTCCGCTCTCCACTCTCCTGCCATGTCGTAGAAACGCTCGGGATTGCGTGCACCCGTCCATTAAAAGCATTCCTTCAATCTCACCCACCCAGCCACCCTTCTCTTGACCTGTTGGACCTATTAAGGGATGACCCTCTGACCCGTGACCCCTTTCCGCGTGATGTGCCGCCGCTCGCAAGGAAGGAAAGGTCGAGAGTCCTATTAAATAGCACCTCCAGACGAATTCATCAAACTTAATGCCTGCGAGATTTTTTTTGGTTGTCTCTTCAGTGTAGAGGATTGCGAGAACTTCGTGTTGTGTTTTTTTTCACCGTGAAATGAATGTCTAGAAAACCTGAGACGCTTGGTCTACTGTAGAGATGATGTTCAGCGCCTTGTTGGATTGGTGTTAGACATTTCGGTGTTCCTGATTATAAAGATGGAGATGCATGATAACAAATGGTACCAAATCCAATGACATAGATGGAAAATCTGGTTTAACAAAACTTAGGCTTACAAGATGAACTAACGTTTTTGTCGTAACAGCGCGCACGTTTCAGCTTTCTAAAATGAAATTTACTCCTTAGGAGAATCTACCGAACCTCCGGTTCCGGAAGGTAGAAACAGTTCGAAATTGAAGAATTGTTCGGAGAATGGTGAATAAACATTTGGAACTTTTCCCATGGATGTGTGAAAATCGGAAGAATACACATTTGCTAATTTAATGAATCGTAACTGGAATTTAGGTTTGCAGTGAGCAGATAATTTTCAGAAAATTACAATCTAAAATACAATTAATTTAATGCATGAAGCTTGAAACACACACACTAACTGGAATTTGATCTCACCAGTATTATTATTATTATTATTAAAATTTACATGTGCAAATAGACAAATATCAGGTGGCACACAAGTCCCAAGTGTTACAATAAACTTGCCTTGGAAATATAACATGGTTTCTGAAATACAATCATTATCACAAAAGATAATAAATAAAATCAGTCAGAAAAAAATACACTTTAAGGAAATTTCCAAACACCAATCTGTAGTACATACCATCTGTAGTATACCCACATTCCTTTTGTCAATTCTGTCTCTGGAGTCAATCTCAAATGCCTCACTTCTAAAAACCCTTTGGTTAGAAAGGAGATGATTTTTTTTTAATTTCGCCCTTTTATCAATCGTATAAACTGTAAAATATGCTTAGAGTAATTTAGTATTGAACTAATCTAATGAACTTCTACATTATCTTTGGTTTTATAACAATTTAATAATAAAATATTGTAGATGAATGTGTAGTTAAAATAATTATTTTCATTTTATAGTAATTCATAGTAATTAATATGAATTAATTACTATTATCATAGTATTATAATAATAATTAATAATTTTATTGCTACTTCTTTCTTAAGAATGATTCTTTTTCATTTCAGGTACGTTTCCGTCAAACCTGTTTGAATAAAAGTTACTTTTGGAGGTAATCGTAAGTAGCTGGTTTTTATCTGGTGGCTGGTATCTTAGTTGAATTTCTGAATTGGCTGATCGTAACAAACAAGACCACTGTTTAAAATGAATATTTATTAAACTAAAATGTCCTGTCATGTATATTTTGTCGTACGCATGTCTTAAAAAAATTCGGACTCGTTGTTGAAACGAGAGAAATTTGTATTCCGACTTAATTATTTTTTTTATATTTACCGAACACGTTCTTACCAATCTTCCACTTTAACCCAAAACATTGCTTAATACCTCTGATAATAAATCAGAACATGCGGAAAGAGTATACATAATTTCTTATTTAAGCTACAAGTTATACTAATGTGAACAAAAAACACCGGGACCGTAAACTTGATTGGCACTAAGTGATAAGAAAGAAAAGGAAATGAAAAAACAACACCCACAAAAGCCAAAATAAATAATAAAAATAATAAATAATAAAACAAATTAACAACCACCCGATCACTAGGGTGTGTTACAAAATAACTTTCACTCTCGTTAATCACATTCACACACACACACACTCAGGGTTTGCAAGAATCCCTCCTATGTCAGTGACCCGTCACACAAATAAATGAAAATTATAAAAGGATGTAATGAAACAAAAACAACTTACGTGAATACACAGTCCCTCAATCCCTCAGGTGTGCTCGAAAACAAGGATATTTGTGATTCACAAATGCTCACACGTTCAGGGTTTACCAGGATTCCTCCTAGGACAGGGACCCGCCAATCATATAGAAATAACAAAACGGAAAATCAGGGACTTCGGTAAAAACGCAATCACTCAGGTGCATCCGACCTTTGTGAAACGCACGCACTCACTCATTCAGGGTTTACAAGGATTCCTCCTATGGCAGGGACCCGTCAATCACAAAACAAAATTAAAGAACTAGCATTGTGGGTAGGTAAGTGCCTAAGAAAACCTAGTGATCGAGTGGTTGTAAGTTTGTTTTATTATTTTTATTATATATTTTGGCTTTTGTGTTGGTGTTTTTTTCTTTTCCTTTTCTTTCTTATCACTTAGTGCCAATCAAGTTTACAGTCCCGGTATTGTTTGTTTACATTGATTTACAACCGTAGCTACGTTTCTTGTACATTTAAAGTTATACTAAAATTTCGTCTTCAACGTTATCTACAATTAATGGGCTACATTAACATTTCGGGGTAATCTCTACCGCATGCATTGATTTCGTTTGATTACGTGAATTTAGCATGAATTTCAATGGGCTCATCCATTTCTAGGTGATAGTTGTGCACATAGCTACCAATCTGTCAAGGGAATTGTATCTCCGTAAAAATACGCGGTCTGTAATAAATGAAAACGCGCACGTTTTATTAACCTATGTAAAGCACACTACCCTGGAACGGTATTGAAACATGAAATTCAACATACTATAAGTTTCATCTTTATGCTAAAATGGGCCTTTTTGTGTTGTTGGTTGTGCCTATGGAACGCTCTCCGGCTACGCACAACACACAAAAAAACCGATACAGAACATTCAGAACACGCACACACACATGTATATATATAAAACTTAAAAGGTAACACACAGCACGAGAACACATAAAAAGAACACTCACAATAATATCTTGATAATTTCGACGGACTCGAGTCCGTCGAAATTATCAAGATATTATTGTGAGTGTTCTTTTTATGTGTTCTCGTGCTGTGTGTTGCTGTCAAAGTTAGTTTTTTATTCAACACTTCCGTATTACTTCGAAGAAATCATCTATATATATATATATATATATATATATATGTATAGATGATGCGGAAGTACTCACGAGAGCAATATAACTTTTGGACGGCACAATAGAACACAGAATAAAACAGATAACACGTAAAAGGACACTCACACTGTAGATGATTTAAGCTTTCGGCCTACTCCGAGGCCTTCTTCAAGTCAGACTCTGACCTGAAGAAGGCCTCGGAGTAGGCCGAAAGCTTAAATCATCTACAGTGTGAGTGTCCTTTTACGTGTTATCTGTTTTATTCTGTGTTCTATTGTGCCCTCCAAAAGTTATATATATGTATATATATACAGCATTAAATATTTAAATAAATTAAGAAAACTATTTGTTTTTGGTCGCAAATCAAAAGTCTTTCAACAATAGTCTAAAGTTGACCTGACTCTGATGGCTTTGTCTCAATCAAGAACTAGGATTTTCAAACAGGCACTCACTATAAATTCTGCGGATTGATGCGGAATTAAAATAAGTCATCCTCCGACACTCCGGGATCACGTCACGAGTTTTTCAGACAGTGAATCTTAGAATATTTTCCTAAGTCTCGTGCAATACAGCGAATGATCATGCAAATATCCTTGCTTACATTAAAATTCTGAAAAGTGAAGATGAAATTACTGATCGATTTCGGGGATGAATGAAAATTACGTCTATTATGACATTCGTGACACTTATCAAATCTAAAATCAATCACCGTTCAAGGGTCCAGATAACAATATTGTAGGAGTGAATCCATGGTTTGATTATGAATACGGTGAAGTAATAAAAGCTTTTACGTCCCTCTTTCTCGTTCAGATCTTTTCACTCTTCTCCTTCTTATTTTTCTCTTTTTCACGACGCACGCGATCCGTATTTGACGTTGGGCGTGTTCCAGGCGACCTTTCAATCTAATGCGGCGCTAAACGGGGAGAACCCCGGTAAACGCGAATCTTGGCTTCTCCGACGAATACCGTTCTGGAAATGTAAGGCTTTGAATTTGGCATGATGAAAATGGAGTTGGTTCACGTCCTCTTTAAACCACGCCCAACCGTTGTGTTTGGATACGTACACGAGTAAGCGGACTTGTGTAAGTCTGCTCAGCACAGTCTAAGCGTGCGGAGATTTACATTTTTTTATCCTTTAACCTTCTCATGTGATTATTAATCCCAGATTATTATAGCGGTACGTAAATAATAAAATATTTATTGAGGAAATGAAACGGAAGGAAGGAAGACGTCATTGGAAAACTTAGAGAGTGTTTTCACGTGCCTGTAGATAAGACAAGGGGGGAAAAACTCTCAAAACAGACGGTTATGAAAGTAATAAAGCATTCATTTGTGAAGTTAACCAGGTGCTATTTATAACGACACCAGCATACAAGACAGCTTTAAGTATACGTAAAAGGAATGTGACTTTTTCAACTTTCATTTTTCCGTTAACTTACAAACAAATCATTGAAAAGAGCGTGTTACCGCAGTTTGCGATGCATTTAGTGTGAAATTGTAATATGTTAAGTGGCTGAGTAATTTGATATTATTACCATTGCTAAAAATTCTTTCCTTCTCTAAGAAAACATTTGGGAGTCTTTCCCGTAGAAGAAAAATTCTTTAACAAATTGGCAAACGCCATTTAATTGTCCATTGATCAGTATTCCTGATTTTATTCTAACACATGTTATTGTATTGCTTCAAAAAATCGTTCAAGGTTTAACATACACTCTCGCAAATCGACCCAAAGGTTGATTTTGTACGCATGTGAGAATAGATATCACGTAGTCCTAAGCCCAACGGCGTGAGAAATACACACATTAAGTCAGAGCTTGATGAAACAGAGGGTATCCAAATGTGTGGCGGGAATCAAACCCTGATCCTCTGGTGAGTTCGACCTACATCCCCAAGGTTTAGCATAAGTGGCTTCATATCTGTAATGAGTTATGATTTGATGTAGTTATCAGATTCGTTCAAACTCAAAGAATTATTACAAGGCCTCATAAACCTTCTATGTAGCTGGAGAAAATTTTCAACGAGACCATTTTAACTTCGAAACCAGGAACTTAAGTTTCATACCATTTAATTTGTCCATAGTCCTGGATACTTTTACTTCTTTCGCAGCTGACTCTTAGCCGTACATTATTAGGTGTTTCGAAAATTATAACAATAATTAGCCAGATTTTAATTTATTCATTGCTAATCTATTTATTTCTTCCTAAGACCGTCACATTTCCCATTATTTGTTCAATATAATCCATGCTTGGTATTCCTCAGAAGATATGCAAATTTTTGTCAGCATACTGCAAGGCATTAGAGCATGACCTAGTGTCTGAGTTTAACTGATCCACATCACTAACTACCTTAATTTTATGAATACATGCTGGCCCTTGCGTCATTCCGTTTCAGTGGCTCATTTTCTCCTGAGAAATTTTTGATAGAATCCAAACGTTCCCTTTCCGGACGAAGCAGAACGGATTGAATACCCGATTAAAAACTCTGTAATTGCGAAAACTTGGGCAAGGCGCATAAATTCCCGTGCGAGTCCCTTTTAATTCACTCGCGAAAGAGTTACGCGGAGAAAGGGGTAGTTTTTGGGTTGGAGTGATTTATGTAATTGTGACGGAAGGGACGGATTTTTTTTTTACCCGCGGCGAAATTTAATCAAGGAACCTTCCGCCATGTGCAAGATAGTCCCACGGCGTCTGGCAGGGATACCATCGCACCAGCAAAGTGTGAAATGGGGGTGGACCTGAGAAAGAGAGAGAGTAACTCGGGAGTCGGAGAGAGAAATTCCCACTCAAAGATCATTCCTCGGCATTGGCAAGGCGCGAATAAATTTGGAAGTTCGTAGGAGGCGGTGACGGAAATTATTCCTCAAATAATTTTCCCGTGAAATCTTGAAAAGTGTCCCTCTTTCACTTATCAAATGGATGATGAAATGTTTACGAAAGAGTTTTAAAACCTGAACTATATAAGGTGCGTTGAAAACATGTCTTCCACATTCATTTCTCACATTATTCACATACTTCAAAAATAATCGAAGAATAAACTGAGCTCTCCTGTGCTCATTTTCCCGATTGAGTGGAACAAAATACCTCATACTGTCCTTAAATTGATCGATTTGTGTTTGTCGAAACACTATTAATTGGCTCATATCTACTCATATTCATTCAATAAAAGTAACGAAATCAAAACCCCTAACGTCAAATTATGGACATAGTGGACGCAATGAAAAAGCGATGAATTGGGAACTCTTCAAGTGTGTAAATGTACATTTTTATGACTTTCCTTTATATTGGGATTGGGTTGGAAATACCCGCCTGTTTGGAGTACAAGTTGAGTTATTGGAGGCTTGAATAAAACGTGCATTAAATTTGCATCAAATAAAAATGGGTGCGAACGAATAATGCTGTTATCACAATACTTTTTTTTAATTATAATATGACTCAAAATATTCTTCTTCACTCAAATACGAATATTTGTAGAATAAGCATGTGCATTTCAAGAAATTCAAGTAGAAATAATGTATTTACAAATATTTTTATAATGAATTATCATTTTAATAAGAATAATTAAAAAATTTCTTCATATACTGACGCTTTATATTTGGCAAAACGCCTCGTTTCATATCTTATTCGTCGCTAAAAAATCTTGATCTGTTAAACAGGGGGATTTCCGATGTTGCAGTCAGCGAATTCATAGCTCCAGATGTATTTGACGCATAACTAAGGGCTTTATTAAATCTGTAATTGGAGATTTCAATTAAGTTTTCAAGAAATTAGTAAACAAACATTCAAATTCTATCCCCCAAAAGGTTTTCTCTGCCATTTAAAATGAACATTTAACTTTTGTCGATAAATCTGAGTTAAATGTTTGAGTATGTATGGAAATAAAAGGTAAACCCATATCTTAATAGTTTTTTATCAAATGCCTTAATGATAATCACAGAACTCCCGCCTATTAACATTACACTCCATCATGGCAAAGTGTTAGTTCACTGGGTTTCATTCGTTCCCTTCCAACTGTTTATACGCTAACCTCCATAATCCATGCGTCAATTTAATCATTGAAAATAATGTTGTTGTATTCAATACCATAAATAGTTAATTGATAAGCTTAGGTATCGGTAGATGTTATGTCTATAAAATTCAGCTAATACAATGTAATCGGCAGGACTGGAAATTTGATCGATATCTCTTGAAAAGATAATTATTTAATGCAGATTGAATAAATCTGTCATAAGTGAGGGGCGATCTAAACTGCGCGTTGCCCTTTTAGTGATGCCCTCACTCCTTCCTTTGCGAATAGAGAAGAGTGAAAAAGCGTAAAGGGGAAGTGAGGCAATGACATAAGCGTCATTCCAAGAAGACGTAGCAAAATCTTCAGAAAACCTCCCTACCTAGAATACGAAATAGGAAATCCTTTTCCGGAGATATGTTTATGATGAATGGTACCGCCGGGATCCGCAATTCCATATCCTTCATTTTTTGGTCCACAGCTATCTATTCAGATACTATGTTACGTTCGCCTTGGCGAAGATCAAAAGGAGTATAATTTTGAAGCAGAAAATTTTCTATGGAAGGTTTCAGAAAATTATCGATGAAATTATCTGTCATTGTTTATGGAATTCTGTTGGTCCAATAAGGTTAAATGAGTTGATTAACCATGTTAAAAATGATTATTGATTCAATCAAAAAAATTGTCTCAACTTGTAAAATTTCTTCACCTAAACTAGACACATAAGAAATAATTCTAAGAATACTTTTGTATTAGTTTGTAATCAAAAATGTTTCTATCCAAAGAAGGTATCTTAAGTTGATAAATGAAGAGGGAATGAGATCACATCTAAGAATTATAATGTGAATGAGTGCAAGTATTTGACGGTTTGATTATAACATATCGCACTTGGTATAAAATAGCATATGATATAACATTGAAGTTAATTCAAATATGCTCTTAATCTGAAAGAAAACTCATTTATTTTATTAACCTAATTCATTATTCATTAACATTTTCGTTATTATACGCTTTGAAGTATATCTTTGGTCATTTTTTGTTTAATTTTTGCCATAAGTATAAATAAAGTTGATTTTATTCTTTTAAACTATCCTATGATGGCATTGCAGCTGGTAAACTTTTCTCATAAAAAAACGAAATGTTTCACGGCAACTTTTGTATGGAAACAGATAAGGAAACAGTTGATTGGACGTGTCTCGTAACCCTAGAAACGACAATTTCACAAATAAATCAATATTCCCCGAATCCATTGGTATGGAAAATGGCCGGCATGGGTCGCAAAAATCCACCCCGATAGACTCCGCACAATTTTCTTTTTCACAATGTAGCCAATTCGGTTCTCAAATGGAAAAGTGGTATTTTTTTAAGGAGGAATGGGAGCAGCGCTCTATGTCCAATACCGTCCCTCTTGATTTTCAATGGTGGAGCAAAGCCCCGTTTCGTCTCAGTTTTTTCCCCTTCAGATGAAACATTTTCCCCGTAGGAATAGGACGTCCCGGAGATCACTCCGGTCATCCGTCTTCCGCTCAGAAAGCGGAGAGGAGAGGTCGCGATTTATCCATCAAGCGATAAAAGAAAAAAATGGCTCGATTTTTATTTTTCATCCCGCCTTCCACGATCATTTGTTCGGGGGGAATTGGCAATGTGTGTTGAGGGAGGAGGGGGGAGGAAATGTACACCCGGAAGACGAAATAGGGAAGGATGAATCCACAAGACCCGAGCGATTCATTCCATTTACATCCCTGTAAAGTAAAGAAAACAAAATGAAAGGCTATAAAAAATATTTTTCGTCCAAAATCGAGTTTTCCTCCACTCTGCACGGCGACTTCTGTGGCTGGCATAACCTCTCCCGTTTTTTTTTATCTGCCCACCATCTCCACCTCAACCTTCCCATTCTCTGATGAAAGGGAAAGAGTGTTCGTGTTGAGGGAGAGGAGGAAACTTGTGTCAGGGTCCGAAAATATACCCGAAAACTCATCGGGTAATCGAACGCGGGGGCGCCCGCTTTGAGTCCAGATTGGGAGGCAAGCGAAAGATTCCTCCTCTTTTCAGTCACGTCTCTTTTCCCCTTTCTCCCTAAAAAAAATCGAAATGCAGGAAAGGTTTGTTTGGAGGGGGGGATGGGATTGCGACGTTTGACTCTGCTGTGAAAGAATGGGGAGGGGTTGAATGACGCGACTCGTGAGTGCTTTTCCCTCTCTCTCTCTTGCTTGCCAACGGCGATTCAAATTGTCAATTCCCATATTTTTTCCATGAACCCTTCTCTCCTACCAAGCACATCTCCCATGCATCTAAATCCATTCGTCAGAATCATCTCCCGCTGACTTCTCATCTAGCTCCTGGACGTTTGTTGCACTTAATCTCTGCCGTTACGTCCGCCGAATGTCATCTATACTTCCTCCGTAGTTAATGTAGGTGAAGGATATTGATTGTTTTGGCTGAAAAAAACTAGATTGCAGTCATATTTTCTCTTCGATCCATCTCGACCGTTTCATTTCGGTCACAATTTCCATTTGGTCTTCCAATTCTCGCCCGCTTTGGTATCTTAACGAAATTATTTGAGCCATTGGGAAATATTAAAACGTGTCAGGTGTACCTACTAATTTCTGACAGAAATTTGTATAAATACAACCGTGTTTGTTTTCTGAGGGGCAAAAGATTCTGATAAAATTTGTTCTTCGCTGAATTATTTACTGTAGCCATTATTAATCCCACACTGATTGATTTTTGAATATCCATCAGTAGTGAATGTTTTCATTCTAAAGTTGTTTCACATAAATGTTTATCATGTCGTGTTTTTTTGCTTCAAATTGCACCGTAATAATTTTACTCAATGTTGCATCAATTCAAAAGTTATCTACATCGTAATATTTTCCAGGTCCCGTTATCTTCCTTCTCTTTACTGTACTCCTAAAGCTAATGAATATGTAAGCATTACTCTGCCATCCTTAACCGCAGCTTTTATCTGCCACTTAAGTTTAGATCGCACTCATGCTCACTGAAAATTATACTTTACGATGAATTATGATATCAGATCCCAATTTTTGTGGTATTTAAGTTGGCAAAATGCAGCTTTGAGAAGGAAATAAAGGTTTGGGATTGAGGATCATGTGTGCGGGAAAATGTCATTGGGTAAAAATCGCGCTTTATACAGATTATACGTATGCTTGCATTGCTGGTATTCCAAACCTTCTTCTTCTTTGAGGAGGGAGATTTGGATCTCTTAGAGCAATAAAGATAGGGCGAAACTACGAAGAGATGAAAGGAGATGAGAAGGACAGCGGAAAATGGGGGATGTCCAGTTGATCTGACGCGAGTCGGATTCACAGAATCGTAAAATATTTTTTCACTAACACGATGATGACGCCTATGCATTGATATTCCTCTAATTCCTTTAGGATGGTTCTACGTCATAGGACCCACGTCTGTCGATTTCAGTCTATGGAGAAATGCCTTGAATGATTGCTGTAATATTCGATGACTCTATTGCCCATGTAAACTGTAGTCAGAGGATTGCTTATCGGATGTAATATTCCAGTTCCCATAGCACCATTTATGACCTAAGTATCAATGATAGCCTATTCAATGCTCGAAAACCAAGGTCCCCAAGGGAGTTTTTAGTATATTTTGTAAACAGTCCGTGGTATATGTGAGGAAAAGTCATGAGAAAACTTTCTGCTCACACACGGATTTAGAGTTATAGCAAACGGTCGAGTTGTAAGTTCGTAAATGAATGTCTTAAAATGCTTTCTTGTGTGTCATTTTGCCCATACACAAGCCCATACGCCCATTTCGCCCATACATTGCATTCCAATGCTCACGTTTTTGTCACGCTATGACTTGTCCGCTATCGTTTTCTTCATCTAGACGGGAGTCCGTGTAAAATATCCTTTTGTGGAAGTAATATTGAGAAAGGAAAACGGAGAAAATGATTGAATTTGTAGGTTCGAAAATTGAAAAATCCTAATTTTAAAAAATTGTAATAAAATTACTTTTAGCGCCGTAATACCAGAATTCTGAATTTCCTTCCCTTCTGTCTCCATCTTCTCCAACCGCTCTTTCCATCCCTTTCTCCCCTGGGACACTCAATTTCTTTTTCATTACTTCTCTCTCTTATCCATCTTTCGTATTCTACTTATCTCTCTCTCGCTCTGTTAGGATTTTTTCAGAGTTGAGAAAATCCTACATCAAAGGCATGAGCTATCGGAGTCGAACCAATATAGACGGCCTTGGAGTGAAGGGAAGGGGTCGGGTCAAATGCTCTCTCATTAGATTTCTTGCCCCTCTTCTTCCTTTCCCGCTCCTCCCCCTCTCCCGCTCCTCCCCAATCGAACCCTTCCCCAATCCCTCCCCTCCGTCCCGAATGTTCTCCTCTCCTCCTCGTCCCCGAACAAAATCAATTACGGGGACTCACTTGGTCCCGGGCCAAAATTGATCTCGGTTTTCTAATTATTTGTAATATAAATGGCACGACGCCAGCCAGGATAGTCCCTCCGTCGGGATGCGCCCCCTTGCATTTACTTCAGATGCTATAATTGGAATTGATATAGACTGTAATGGGTCAGAGAGTTTCCGGATCCGAAGGAAATTGCCTAAATGATAGTTTTAATTAAAGGAGCAAGTACTTTTCTGGACGAATGACCGGATAAATCGATCACTACGCGCCATGCTTACCGAATAAGGATCGCCGTAGTTGAGCTATTTGTTACCTCTCTCCCGTGTCGCCAACTGCTAAGTGTTCTTTTTTTAAATCCTAACTCTCGTCCTCCTTAAATTATTCTCACCTGGGTTTGTAAACTATGGAATCTTGGAAATCTGAACGTCGAAGAAAGTTGACAGTACATCATTTTCAAATATCGTCTGAAATAAATTCTCCATGGTAGTCATAAATATTGAAAAAATTTCAACTTATCCCTGGCATTGTTGTTACCACGTTTAATTGTTGAAATAAGACCGTTATCTGAGTCGAAACTGAGGAAGTTCTGTGTTTTACACCGTTACATTGGGGATTTTATTGCAAGTCCCAAATACCTCGATTGTCGAATTCTGTGTGATTTCATACTCACCGGCCATTAACACGAGGATTGAGTTGTAATCTCGCTCTGTGTCATCCTGGTCTCTACCAGTCTCTCCCTCCCATAGTTATCCTTGTTCTGATACTTTTTTCCTTTGAATCTTATAATTCATCCTCCCAATTCTTCCGTGGCTCTACCATTATTTATATATGAGCTTCAGTAGCTCGAGCTTCCGCAAGGTGTAGCGCCTTAGTGTGTCCGTTATACGTGTAATATCATTTTATTTTTCTCCTGCTTAAATTACTTCTGCACTCAGTTTCTCGGAGGAATTCTCCAGGGATCACAGTCATGTTCATTTCATGTTCATGAATCTACCGTTTTTATATACTTATTTACCAAATATGAATTCATAAGTTGTTTCTCATTTTTGAATATCTCTTCTGCAGTGTTTTGTTAGATATGCTTCTCGGGCAATATCCATTTCTGTAAATCCTGTTAACGAAAGTGCTAGAACTCTTCTATGTGATTGAGCATGAGCTCTCTGATTTCAACATTGCTAATTTTTTTTTATTAATTTCAAATGCACGGTCTATATATTTTTTTAACATTACCCGTTCGAAAGTTAATTGAAATCGATATCAATAGCGCCCCAACTCGCCCAAAATGTAAAAGCTCATTGTTCTTATTTCCGGAAACGGCCTTCTCCGCTCGATGATCCCTTTGGTTTGGAGTAATAAGGTTACTCCGTCGCACGAAAACTTGATTAATCAACGAAAGTAATCTCCCGACGCACCATTAAATGTCTCCCGATTCATTTCGAAAAGAGAGTCACTCGTTTCAGGTTTAATGACCTTATTGACACAGGTTAAACGACCTTTCTATCACTCGAAGCGAATAAAAGGTATCTCGATCGGTTTATGAGGTCCTCAGGAAATCTACAAAATTAAGGAAATTGATTCCATTGTTTAGCAGAATGACATTATAATATATACCATAATAAAAACGAATTTTTATAAATGTCTTGTCCTCGTCTAGATTTAATATTAAAATACCTAAAACCTAATGATAAGTGTTTGATTTTTAAGTGATATTCATGCGAAAAAATAATCCCGTGCTTATAGTACTATTATAATACCGTATACTTCTTCCATGGGTAGTGTTCATAACGTTACGCCATCGATTGCTAAGTGGTTTAGGATTATTTAAGTTTCCTTCAAATTAATTGTCTAAATATTTTTCTCCATGTCAATTATGTCCTTTTTTTAATTTTCTGCTGCATGGTAGTAACTTCATCTTTTCCGGAGGGAGAGGATGTGACGTATTAAGCTTAAGTACAGACTATTAGTTCTGGACGAACCCCTATCACGCCAACTGAAATTCCATCGTGAAACGTCCCAAAAAATACGTAATATTTAGAATTAATCTTTCCGTCCTTCTTCCTGAGTAGATTCCTGTTCCATTTGTATCTTTAAGTATGTACTGGTTTACTACAGTTAGTGTAACTAAAGGAAAGGATTATATTTCCATAAGAATTGAGAAGATCGGATCCTTGATTTTCGCAGCGTGCGTACAATGCTAAGGTGGCTTTCGGGATTGGCTTTGCGTGGACCGCTACTTGACTCTTATTAGCATATGATGCATATGATGCTTCCCTTGTATATACACTCCAAAGACGCCTTTACTTCAGCTGAAATTCATGAATGAATATAATGTAGGGTGAGACGATCTATCCAGGAAGATCGTAATTAGAAAACAAGCATTCGGCACTATCAAACTGGACACAAAAATCTTGTGGTTAAACCAGGAAGCATGGTGACGTAGGCTGATAACACAGGCCAGCAGTGGTTTCGGTGCCAGAGCTTTTAATGATGATTTAAAGAACAATTGGGGTGCTGAATCCAATTATGACACTAGTTTTTTCCTATCAGCTATAGTTTTCAAGATATAGATATGTTGTTACTTACGTAAAAAAATCTTCTACATGATGATATGGGAATATTATATTAATAATAAAACCCACTAAATATAAAGACTTGATTTATTTCTAGGGCTGTTAAATCACCCACAAACACAACAGAATTTTACAATACAATTGAACACAAATACTAAAATTTTTTACTGTAATAAAACAAATTGAAAAGAAAAAAATACATAAAAACATCACTCAACACATCGGAAGCTTCTTTTGCGCGATTTTCTTGAGTGCACTTTGTTCAAACAGTCTCGTTTTAAGCACCAGCAGTAATCTGCCATCATATGGTTATCCCATCTTCCTTGGTAGCGAGCTTCCATTCTTTTTATATCCTGGTGAAATCTTTCACCTTGTTCTTCACTTGTGTCTCCTAAATTTCCAAGAAAATTGTCTAAGTGGCTGTGTAGGTAGTGAACTTTTGTGCTCATATTACATCCAAGTGATTTGAAGTTACTGAGCATAATGTTTACCAGCTCAATATAATTTTCACTTTTGTGATTTCCTAGAAAATTTTTTATGACCTCAACAAATGACATCCAACTAATTTTTTCAATCTCATTCATTGACTCGACAAAAGCAGGATCCTTTGTAAGTTGTCTGATTTGTGGCCCCTCAAAAATACCAGCTTTAAGTTTTTCAATACTTATATGGGGCATCTTTAGTCTTAAGTAGCCGAAGCATGGTCGATCCTTGTCAAGAGCCATTACAAATTGCTTCATTAGGCCTAGTTTAGTATGTAGAGTGGTAAGATGATTTTCTCTCTTTCAACTAAAGAATCAGCAATGATGTTTTCTTTTCCAACAACCAAGTTTTCTCTCTTAGGCCACTCCTTCTTAATCCAGTGGTTTTGTCTGTCCCTGCTATCCCAAAGGCACAAGAAACAAGGATATTTTGTGTAGCCACTTTGCTGCCCAAGAAGAAAGTTTACCATTTTTAAATCTACACAAATCACCCAGCGATGCTCCTGGTATTTTATCTTCTGTAAGACCAATGCTATTGTATCCTATTCTTCTTTCATTTTAGTTGAATGAGCGATTGGTATTGCGCCAAACCTGTTACCATTGTGAAGAAGTACACATTTAAACTACGCTTGGAGCTATCAATAAACAAACGCCAATCACTAGCATCATATTGTGATAGTAGTCCCATTTTTCCAAAAGACCCTTAACGTCTAAACAAAATGTAAGATTGTCTTCTTGAGTAAAGAAGGGTAGCATATCCTTTTCCCTTGTGCGATAAAAACTTATTTTTGTACCGGGTTGCAGTAAATTCTTTTCATGCAGTCTTGATGCTAGTAGTTCGGATGCTTCCTTCGATAATTTCAGTTCCCAAGCAAGATCGCTTAGTTCATCTTGATTAAATAGTTGAGGAATTGTTGATACCCCCTCGTAGTCACTGCCACTATCGTCAATAGAATGAGAAATGTTTTCAAATAACTCAAATTCTTCCTTAGATATATCTGGTAACGTCTGAAATATTGGGATCGGTATTTCTTCTGAATGGGGTACCGGGCGTCTAGCTGAAGGAAAATCTGGATATGTCCACTTGTGGCGATTTTTTCGATTAATTCCCGAAACATTTACTATGCAAAAATAACAGTCGTCAACATGGTTCACAGGTTCTCTCCACACCATTGGCACACCAAATTATAGAATTTTCCTTTGTCCTGTTGTCCATTGCCGCAGATGTTCAGTACATGTTTTACACACAAAATGCGGTGCCCATGTTTTATCTTGGTCACCAAGCTTAACACCAAAATATCCCAAGTATGCACGTTTCACAAAGTCTGTAATATTTTTCCTATTTTCTTTTACCATATATTCCCATGTATACTTATAGATTTATTTAACTTTGAAAATTATTTTCCGGAATATATCAAATATTAAAACAACTAATCGTAAGATGTGCAATATCTAAAAAAAGTAGAGCTGTTAAATAAAAACGGATTTCATATTTGGATTCAGCTCTACAAATATAGTTAAAATCAACACAAAGATTCCCGGCACCAAAAAAAACTTTTTTGGTAGGCCTGTGCAATACATTCATCGGGCCTTGGGAGACTCGGATTTTTATCCATCTGAAATCAAGTGATTTTTAAGGCGTATTTCGAACGAATTTTTTTAAAAATAATTCGAAGAATCTAAAAATTAAACTTAATCCAAGCAAGAACAGCAATTGAGTAAATATAGGTTATTAGAAAGCAATCATACTTAAACATTGAAATGAGTTGTGGATATATAATTAATGTCATTATAAAATACAGAGCCAATGCAAGTCGTGAAATAATAATCCTGCGATTTCATGTAAGAATCGATGATTAAGGAATTTTGGATAAAAAATTATATTCCCGTTATAAAAGAAGGTGGCCCGAAAGCACTCGATGTAGTAAATGGAATGTAAACTCTGGATGAGAAGAGAGAATACATAAGGATTTCAGTGCAGAAAGGAATTTCCCGAAAATATTTTGGAACGAGTTTGAACCAGCCATAATACCTCTATTATAAGAAGCCAAAAGTATCTGGCAGCGTTGATGGGTCGTACACTATAAACCGGATCAGAAAGTAGGAGGAAACTATTCGAGGTTATTGAGGAATGTTTTGAGTAAGGAACAAGTTCACGCCGAAACATAATGCTGAACAAGCCAATCATATTGCGAAAAGGTAACGCCACGGAATGTTCCAATTATCGTACGATATTTCCCCACTTTCAAACTTTCGAAATTCTTATTTTTAAAAATTAAAATGAAATTGAAGGTCGAACAGATCAATTAGGCCTTCTTGGATTTAAAACCAAAAAGGGTGCTTTTATCCTGATGTGCGATTTTTTTAAATAAGACAGACGAAAAGGTAAACCTAAGGTTAACTTTTAGACTCAGAAAATGCCTTCGACAATTCAGAATTGAAACTTCTCCCCCATGTTTTCCGTAAGATATTGGGATAGATTTAGGCATCACATCGAAATACGACCGAAGTAATGGCCAAATTATTGTAAGGAAAATATATTGGGAAATACGGAAGAGGATCACCGATCATGGAATAAAATATGATAATAATGGACATGGCTCAATTATATTAAGGGAAGCATTCAAGGTAAAATTCAAATGCCGAAGGTTGCAGCAAATTGGAACACATTTCATATTTGAATAATTGTAAAAGGTTTTGGCGTTCGTGGGTTGATTGTCCATTCAAGGTTTGCTTCCGGTACAGATTTAGTTTTTTCCACTTCGCGATATTTGTTACTACCAAGGTAACTACAGGCCTGTAGCTATTAGATCCCGACCTCGTCTTGAAACTTATACGAATGGTCGATATGTTTAACGTATGTGACCTAGAGAAGCCAGCATCGTTTTTTATCTTAGACGTTGGATTTTTATCGAGCCAGGCCAGTGTGTAAAAATTAATCCACTTCACTCCTTCCAACACATATTTAAAGGTGGTCCAGCTTCTTTCGGCATTTTACACTCTTCTCGTCTTCTCTGGCACCAGGTATTGCATCTCTTTGGCCTCTTTACAGTGATACTCTACGATTGATTTCTGCAACCTTTCTCTGGTATCCTTTGTTGAGCTAACTGTTAGTCTTTTTTAATTGCCTACCCGTTAAACTTTTTCCATTTTTCACCAATAAGGATGTTTGATTGATTATGGTGTTCAAAAAAGTTAGTTAAAACCTTTTGTTTCATAAGCAGGAGAAATAAATGCCTTACTGTCATTCAAATTTGCCTTAAAGTGACAGAAACATATAGTTATTACATATTTAATTTCATTGTTTATAATCAAAATATGAATTATTTTTAGGACATTCTATGGTGAAAAATAGCTTAAACAAAATTTTATTCTTAAACAATATTCCTTATTTAACAGATTTTTAGTAGTAGGAAAAGAAAAAATATTTAACTTTATAAAAAACCCTTGAATATCTGAGGTTTTAGAGAGTTTTGTTTCGAACAGATATATTTTAATTCCCTTTTTTATTAGGTATTGTTTCAATTAGTAAGGAACTTAAGACAAATAATTGCAAATACTCTGTTTGTAACTTAATAGACATATGCAAAGGCTATATTTCGTTTACGCAAGCATTCGAAAAGATAGTTTTATTATAATTCGAGGTTTGTATAGTTTCAGGCTCAACTTTGTGAAAGTTTATGTTCATTAAATTAATAACACAATTTGCAGTGATGACGCCTAAGCGTTGAAACTAGTTGTTCGAGAATAAAGAACCTTGGATATATGCATTGTGTTATTAATTTAATAATTCGAGGTGTTTCAAAATACGATATTATATCGTATGCCCAATCTTAATACATTGCTATTGAAAATTAAATTTCTTGCATATGGAAGTAAATTTGACTTTTTTCAAGTCAAACAATAACATTTTTGAAAAACCTAAGTCATGATAACAGTTTTGCGGTGGAAATGCAATTTTATTGCT
This sequence comes from Hetaerina titia, assembly GCA_037158775.1. NCBI lineage: Eukaryota > Metazoa > Arthropoda > Insecta > Odonata > Calopterygidae > Hetaerina > Hetaerina titia. The sequence continues at coordinate 84,124,778 of CM073776.1, read as the reverse complement.
TTCAATGTCTTTTCCTCCGAACATCAAAGGAACGAGAACTACAATTACATTTTTCTCTCTCGCGCTGAGCGTGTAACCAGCATGTCCTTAACTCGACTTTTCGTGATGTCACCGTAGGGAAGCACATAGTTTTAGACCGTGATTCAACACGGATTTACTGTTTTGTGCGTTATCGCATTTTGCTCACACCCAGTCATGGATATTTGCATTGGATTTCATCTCGGTTTAGAGATGAAATACTTGGTTTACGTTTTGAAAAAAAATTGGCGAGATTCCCCATCGCGACGTCACACCCATGCCAAACCCATTAACCTAAGGAGAGCTTACAAATGGGAGGGTGTCTGTAAATGTACCGTCGGCACGTTTATCTCAAACCTTTAGCTTTCGAATCGTGAATGCAGTCAATTTAAAAACGAGCACACATTTTTCGAAACATTCAATTTTCTTCGTGAAACCAAAATATGACATATATTTGACAAAAGAAATTTTTAAATGAAAAACTTTAAAATTTACTATTTCCCCATTTTGGTTTTTCCAAATACGTATGCTCGTGCCAAATTTCAATACTCCAGCTCGACACCATGCTTATTACGAAAGCATGACAGGAAACCAGCTGGACATTTTTCCATTATTTATTAGAATAGTACCATTATTGGTGCATTAATACTGTGCCAATTATTTGGCAACTAATTACTTGGCCACTAGATGCACAACCAGATCTAAATCTGAAATATGCAATGTTTGCATTGAAGAATTGTATCAAGTTTTTGGGAGTTGTTTATTCTTTAATGAAGGATTATATTTTACAGGAATATACTCTAAAAAACCCTTTCTTAGTACTACTCTGCAATAATATATCTATCTTCCTGCCAAATTTAAAGTTCTTGATAAGATAGGTGGATTTATTCGTTTATTAGTGACTTTTGCCTCTTGGATAAATGAAATAGATTCCGTTTCATTATTATTACGGAAGATGTCCTCATATTTCTCTAGATTTCAAATAAAAACTTAATTTTCATTAACTCTTCTCTGTGATCTCTGGATTATTTTTTTTAAGGGTGGTTTAAGTTTTGCTACCAGAGTCACTGCTGATAGAGAGTAATTTGGAAAGAATTGAAAAGCCTAACGGCATTGTGTTTAAAATTTGTTATTTTTAAATATCGAGTTTTAATATCAAATTTTTGTTGCGGATAACATGAAAGGCATCACATTATAACTCAAATTTATCATATTCTTTTCGAGTCAAATTGAATTGACTTTCCATTTTCAAGCATTCTCTTTATTTTCATTTTCACTTTGTCGGCAATCATGAAACGACGTATATAAAGCTGAAGAGGATGAACGGTTTCAAATTATTAGTCGCCGTACGTGGACGGTCCCAAAAAATAAGTAGAATTAATCGGAGGGAAACTTTATTGCAGATTTAAGTACAAATCACTAAAACCTTTCAAAACAGCACCCTTGTGAATAAACACACCGGTGTTAACGTCTCTGCCACGCTTCTGGTAAGCTTCCTCTCGTCGACGGGCATCACGTCACGGCCCCTTTGACATGATCCAGTGGTCCAAAATGTTAATGGGATTGTAATTGGGTCCTACTCAAAGATAAATGTCTCGTCACCAGTAACCACCTATTCTACAAAATTCGGGTCACTTTCACAGTGATCCAAGAGGTCCAAGGCAAGATTGTCACACAAAAAAGTCTTCAGACAGCACCTTTGGGACCATCTTCGCACATCTTTCTCATGGAAAAATCTCCTGTTAGAATGCAATGCATTGTGGTTTTTCGAATATAGCACTCTTCTACTACCATTCTGACACTTGAGGGTCAATCAGAATTGGGCATGTCTGTCACTTTTTGCATAATTTTATAACACTGTATTGCTGATGGATGTCCAGGGCATTTCTCATCGTCAACCTCATTGTAAACCTCCCAGAACATCCAGTGCAAACAGACAACCATCACTTGGGACATTTCTTTATCTTCATAAGCTTCCTTAATGATGGTCATAGTTTCCGAACCCGATTTCCCAAGTTTAACAAAATATTTTATCGCATATCATTGCTTCATGGAAAGTGGCATCGTGAATTTGTGATATGACCCTCGAACGGGGGTTCAGTCTAGCAGTGATCTGTCCGTGTTGCTTTCTCAAGACGTCAAACCATTTTTTCCGCCACAAATCGTCCCACTCCAGTCGTCCGCTTTGCCATGAAAAATCGCTTAACTTTATATTTTTAAAAAAAACCTTGTATATTGAAGCATAATTTTATTCCAGCGTTTCGATTTTAACGGCAATTGTGAGGGATCTCGTAAATTACTTAGCTCACATTTAGATTTGATCGCCTATCCGTCAAACATTGACATAAATACTCTCGACCGAGACTCATGAACGAGTGCATTCTTGAATCTGTCCCTGCTACGTTGGCTTATTAATATTCTTATTCCCGTTTGGAATGCAGGCAGTAAAGTGTCCGGGGCACGCCCATCCAGCCAGTCCATTCCCCGCCGTTTAATCGTCTGCCCTCGGCCATTTTCATCTCCCAGCTGGCGGAATGCGCTTGCCTGGTGAAGAACCAAACTCAATCTCGAGAAACCTTGGAATTCTAACGTAATTACTTTTGTTTTCCCTTTTCCCGTTCCAACCGTCTCCTTACCTTGAAATTCCTCTTGGTCAAAGGAAAAAATCCCAAGGGTGCATGTTTTCACCGTTCGATATGGGAACGTGAGAAATGTGGCAGCTTTGTTTTCTTTTCCTCCGATGATATCGTCCTTATTATCCGGCTCACTTCGTAAACGATACCATATCTGATAGCTGCGAAAAGATGAACGTGCTCCTCTTCCTATCACCGTCTTCCCGATGAACTCAAGAGTGCGGTAGGTTGAGTATTGTTGGCTGAAAAGAGAAAAAGAATCAATAAAGAAGAAGAAAGAGGAGTATTTTGTTTTATGGTAAAGGAAATTGTTTGTGGAAACTAAATGTATACATAGAGTCGTCGTAACATTTAGACAGCGTGAGAGTACTCATTCAGGGTTCAACACTCAAGAAAATTTGGACAGTGCATGAAACATGAAAATAAACACATAATAATACAGTGTGTGAAGGTGGATAGTAAAAATTAGTTATTTTGGAGAAACCTTTGTAATTTTTTATCATAGGTCAGTTCTCTGGTGCGTTACTTCTCGTACGAGATTTTCATGGCGTTACGCGATGTCTAGTGCCATAAGAAATATCTCGATCTTCGATATTTGCTCTCAGTCGCGAATCTAAGTTGTTCATTTGAAATATTCATGAAAGGGCAGCCCAAAGAGCGAAGTAAGCTAAAAACATAGTTCCAGCATATGACTTTGTTATTGTTTCACCACCTTAATGGTGTACGAATTGATTGAAAAACCCATGATATTGGCTTTTTCCAGCATGAATTTTAAAATCAGCAAGGTTATGTTCTACCCAACTGCAACCTTTATGGAATCACAGGCTTATTTAGCCTTTAGCAAAATCTAAACGCGAACATATGACACAATTAAATAAGGAAGATCGTTATTGTGTAAAATGTTTCATCCACATTTATATTTCCTTTCCGGTCGATATAAAACAAAAATATGAGAAATATTCAATGGATTTCCATGATTTTACCGTTTTTCCGTTCCGATCGACTCACATCTCCCCGTCCCCAATTTCTTTTTATCCTAATTTTTTTCCCTCTCCCGCCAATTCTACCCTCTGTCATTTTTTTTATTTTTAAGGCATGTCGCATGCCTGCAGTTGTCGACATGATTCATTCCGTTGGTGCAGCGACGAGGGACGGTCGAAGTGGAGGTTCCGGCGGCCATTCAGTTCGGGTACTAATCGTTCGTTACGCAAAAAAAGTGCTTTTTGCTCTCTCTAGTTACGAACGAGAGGGTTTTCGTGTTATCACATGAAACGAGAATGCTCACTAAAAAATACTTAATGCCGTCCCGAAGTCTCCATCAAATTTCCGTCCCCATTGGCGGCATGCCTCGCGAGTGTTGTAGCAAAGTGTGCCTTGCATTCTCTCTGTCATCAAGTACGAATATGTATGGATGTACGTACAGTAATAAAAAGATACTATCCGGTGCCGAAAGCCTTTTTTTCCTATTGGGGATTTGCGAATAGCTGAAGCTTGGAAAAATCTCGACTTCCGTCGATTCTATCCAACAATCCCACGACATTGATAATATTGTATGCATTTTGTTGGAAATTCTGCTATGGCTACTTTTTTATCCCAAACTGGGCTATTAAATTGAAAATTACGATTCCAGTACTATTTGGGGATTCGTAAATCTTTCATGTGTTTGACCATGGCGAATGATGCCGATGATTGTTTCTGAGTGTTGCTAATGATCATTTATTTTGGAAATGCAACACTAATATTTTCATTGCCGATATATTTCACCTCCGTTTAATTTCATGAAAGATGATTTCTTATAAGTTCCTCCTCCTATATGTTTCTTATATAAGTTCATCTTTACAGGGAACCTAAATAGTTTTCATTTCCTTAATTTTCATTTCATTCAGGCAAGGGTCATAATTTCCCTTCCTTTTTCTCGCCAATGGGTTTCGGTCGGAATTCGTTGCATGTTATCATCAGGTTATGGTCCAAAGATTCGTTGGTAGAAGTTTTACAAGCCTTGGTGACCCCATACTACTATCATTTGGTCAGTGTAGAATTTTTTATCCGTGGTTTCCCGTTGGGCAACGGTTCGAAAAAAAATTTTAAAAATGAAAATTGGCCTGCTTCGAAGATCTTATTGCTTATATTTTCCTTCTTGATTCTCATAAAACATCCGTCGCCGAGTATGGTCTCAATTTCATTCGCATCAAGTCCTGATCCCGTTCCACAAGACCTTATTCATCTTTGAAATGTGACACCCGCTTTCTCGACTTACCCTCCCCAGGTATTCCTCTCCCCTTGTGTTCCTCCCCCCCCCCCAACCTCTAGTGCAGTATGCACATACTGTCCTCTCCGTCATGGGGAGTACCTTCCATGAGTTTCGCCTTATTTTGATGATCTACATTTAGCGCCCATATTCTATCCGTTGCAGAACCACCTAATTACAATACGAGGGTAAGATGAAAAGTTCTCGGCCTAACACAGAGATGGCGTTACAATCAGCGAAAATTTATGATTCCTGCCTGGGTGCACGTGTAATTAGTTTGTAACAAAAGCTTCAACTTGTTCTCTCAAGTAATTTGTTTACACGTCTTGTTGCATTAGACATCCTTCGTGTTTTTTGTTGAAATGGAAAAACTTTCATTTCGTGCGGTAATCTAATTCTTCGTTTTGGATGGATTAACTCCTAAGGAAATTCATCCGAAGTTGACAAAGTGGTCGGGAACTCTGCTCCTTCAATGTCAACCGTACTCTCGTACTCTCCATCAATGTGCTCAGCATCATCCAGCGAAAGCGTCCTATCTTGTATAAATCGATATTGTTCTTCTTAACTACACTAAAGCCCGCGTATTACTCCGGTAGAGCCAAACGACGACATCTTACCTGCTTTAGTTGTTCCACTATGCTCTTGTCAAGGGTTTCCTGCCTGATCTCGCTTAAAATTTCTCTGTGAATTCTTCATTCATACCTCATCCTATTAACATGACAGGTGAATTTCACCGCAGCGTCTAATTTGAACATTAATGACAACTTCAGCCTTCGTTTCATATTTGCGCACTCTGGAGCTCTTTGTTTTTCCTTATTGATTTTAATGTTGCTCTCAGCTCTGAGTGTGGTCACCATTTCATTTATTATTTTCGTAAAGTCTTGCTAACGTGCAGCGAAGAACAAGTCATCTGGGAAACGTTCTACTCGTCCATTATCTCGTCTTGCGCTTTTCCTCCCGTCATCTTAGGGAATCTTTTCCCTCGCTTTGCGCAGCCCTGCCTCGCTATGTGCATTAAAAAGAGTGGATGAAAGTGAGTAACCCTCTCTAAATTCTTTCTTATCCTTGCCTCTCGCCGATAATCTTCGCGACATCATACTCCATTCACACCCACTACACCCTCTTGTTCAGAATCCTCGTTACTGGTAAGGAAATGCATATAAGTGCAATTCGTATTGTGGTTACTTCGAGATGGCAAAAACATTTTGTATATTTTTAATAAAGTCATGTAAATTATGTAGGAAAGTTGTTTCGTGGTTATGGGAGGTTTTTTAGGTCCCAATGCATTGCTGGACGATAAATTATATGGGACGTGTCGAAAAATACCATTTGTCATTGTCACCGCTCGCATGGCTGCACTTGGTAAGACAAAGGGAAGATGAAACAGGGAGGGGTTTCGCTTCCTATATCCGTGTCACTTTCGAAATGTGGCCATTTTTATTTATTTTGTTGGCGGTACGACACTGATGCTCGTTGTTGACCGTTTTCTCTTCTCTGTTACATCTTTTCTTTGGCAAAAATAGTTTATTTTAGCCGTGCGTCCAACAAGAGGGAACGAAAGGTTTAATATGTTTATTGTTTTTTTTGGAATTTCCGTATGCTTAGTCCTCCTCCTTTTGCCTCGGCCATTTGTCTCGTTAGCTAATGTGCATCATATTTTCAGTGTTCAAAATTCAGTGAAGGGTTGATCTTTTCGTCCCAGCCTCTTGAAATCTGAGAGTCTTCCATATCAAACGTTCAAAAATATATTTTTACTTATCATTAAGGTCAAATGTAAGCTTTATAAAAGAGGTCATTATTAGTTTCATATGTAGCACACGTTTATTATCTATTTATAACCGAAGTCTGTTCTGACAGTTGGTAATATTACAGATGATAATCAAATTTAATGAAATTCATACCAGTAAGTTTGGTGTGGTCACACATTTTAAATACAGTTTCGAATGAGTCTTCGATTCTTTCTCATTTCTTGATGTACATGGAAATGCAATTTTTATTCAGATTGTTTGTTATTAAGTCAAGATGATTGCTCCTGGACCGAAAATTTCAATCATACGGGAACGGTGAAGAACTTCTGCTTTTCCAACACCTGTAATGATAAAATGATCAATAATATTTGATGAATTTGTTCAGAATATAGTTTTATTTCCCGTTTATGTTGCCAGTAGGAAAATCCCGTAAGATACCTGAAAGCGAGATAAAAATCCTGGCCATTGATGGGACGGTTGGAGGATATGCTAAGATTTTTTCCAATGGAAAATATGTGCTACCTTGTAGACCATTTCTCAAAAGCAACAAGTACATCGCTCAGTCATAGTAGTTCGCATATACAGTGCCTACTGGTGACAAAAATATCACTTTCTACATTTATATTTATCATTTTGCATGGTATAGAATATTTGACATGACACTTAGGTTTTGTTTTGTTAAACTTTTATTACATATTTTATCAAATACGAAAGCGAGACATTTAATTGAGTTCCATAGCAATCTCATTTTTTATTGTACCCATTTTTTCCTTTTTTCGCTATTTTTTTCAACTAACTGATATGCTGCATGAAGTGGCATGATATTTTATTAGACACATCTGTTGATGTAGAGTGCAAAATGGACGATTGAGAAATAAAATATTTAATATAATCGAATATGGATTTGGTAGATTAATGGTATTTTATTCCGTGCATCAATTGCGAGAATTTTCAGCAAAGGAGCTATTAGACCAATTTATTTAGCAGGGGAAAAATTTACCCTCGTCTTCGTACTATGATCATTTTAGTAAAGTCGATACCATTGTCGAATCTGGACATGGTGTGTACTCAAAGCTTGCTCAGGTGTTAATTATGGGTTCGAGAATCTGTTGGTGAAATTTCAGAAGCATATGTTTTGTATAAAAAGTATCGGTAAAGGTTTTAGCTAAATACATTTATTTTTAATGATGCTACAATTTCTCAAAATTCTTCAAAGTACGTCCCTTGAGCGTCGAAACACTTTTGCCAACGGCTTTTCCACGACTCGAAGGCTTCCTGGTAGGCGGATTTCGGAAGGTTCTTAAGGGTACGCGTGCAAGCTTCGTTGACGTCACTTGGGATCCCATGGTGGTGTCGTTTGAGGGAGGATTGCACTCCTGGGAATAGGAAGTGGTCTACTGGTGCTAAGTCGGTACTATAAAGGGGCTGGGGAATCGTCGCGATGTCAATGCAGAAGAGCTTTGCGAGCAGATACTGGACTCTGCTCTTGGTCGCCCGTCAAGACCTTCGGGAGGGCGAGTTTAGCGCAAATCTTTCGCATCGCCAAATTTTCAGTGATAATGGAGTGCACTGGCATCTCATCAATGCCAATACCATCTGCAAATATACACACACTTAACCGTCGGTCTGAATTCTCCATTTCACGCACACGCCAAGGAACTATTATCAACGATACTTGTTCTACTTTGAATGAGGTTTTTCTTTATTCCTTTTTTCGGGTGGTGACCTAACACCCCCCGCCACACGCCCTTGCGGTGGCTTGCGGGGTATTATGTAGATGTAGATGTTACACAAACCTTGTGCGTACATATGTCGCTTTTGAACGCTAACTCAAGTCACCCTTAATCGGGAAAGCGGCGTCCCGTGGTTTTGCAATTCCGTTGTACTCACCTGGTATAAGGCTAACCCGGATATACGCCTGGTATTTTCTATTGATCTTCTTTCTGAAACACTTTGACCTGTTTCGGTTAACGCCAGAACTTAATGGCGACGCCACCACCACCAGTTACCCTCGTGTCCCTAGGTTTGCATCCCAACAATGAATGCGTTTTACCTTGAGGTCATGTTTCAGTATTTTTTACCGAGTAAAGTTGCGATGATTGTAGTAATTTTGATTTTTAAAACCGTCGCCGGCTGATATAATCTATTTGATCGATTATTTTTCTTTTACCCAAAGGGAACGGATTTGATGATTGCAATGATTGCCCTCCAATGCGATCAAGATCAATAATAAATAATAGCTGTCAATATGACCGCTTAGTGCAATTTCCTACTGGTAATATTTGTAAGAACTCCGCAATATGAATCAAATACAATTACTTGATTTGAGATATTGTTGAGGCCGATACTAAGTGGAAATCCATTCGCAAACGCACGAAGAAAGATTCAAAGACTTCGCAGTTTCCAAAGGAAAACTTTCCTGTGAAAACGCAAAGTCTTTGATTCTTTCTTCGTGTGTTACCATTACTTGGATCAAACCCAAGTATGATTTTTAGGCATCAGAATACCTTTATAAAAATGCGGTCGTCGAGTACATTGAGTGCCCTCGGGCGTGGCTTGATTGCAGTCACCGTTAATTTCCACTAAGGTAAAAAGGCAGAGGTAATTCTTATGACCTTGCTATTCAATCGCGGAAGTAAATTCGCTTCTCCAAATCGATGCACGCTCTAATAATTTGTTGCCTAGACCCCATTCATAGATTCCCAAATCGCAGTTGTGCAGGTGTGATTTGTGGTTATGTTTTTAATCAGTCCAAAATGTTTAAGTAAGGAACATGATGTAATGTTTAAGAATGGCAACAAAAGCAATGGCGACCTTGTGAAAGGGGCGAGCGGTGAGCCTCCATGCTTCCAGGTCGCATACCGAGTTTCATTCGAAACACACTCGTTTTAAAATAGCTCCCTTCACGCACACACACACACACCTCCCTCCCCTTAAGACCGTGGTCAGCCGTGGTCGTGACTGAACACGCGATTGACTACGGAATCTGTGACCCGTATTCACACGAGCTGCCGCCAGCGCGTAAATTCATTAAGATCAATTGAACATCGATCAATATTTTTGCTTTCCGTACCCTCTTCGATGCATTTAAGTGAAAAGGACGAATGGTTGCTTAAATTTTGTTTAGTGAATTGTTGGTTCGGGAAATCGGTAAACGAAAGCACCAAATACGATTCTGTACTCTAAAAATCTCTAGCCAGCTCATTTTATCGCATGATTTGATTGATTTTACGCAATTATAAAATGGGTTTGAAATTGAGTAGCTTCAAGCGTCATGTATTGGAAGTCGAACATAATGAATAATAGATGGTAGCACTTTTCCACTTGATTAAATTAATTTTACGACCGGGTTTTGATGTATTACATGATGATGATGTAATACCTCGAAACACGGTCGTAAAATAAATTTTATCAAGTGGAAAGGTGCTACCATCTACTATCCATTAGGCTTAAAATTGTCAGCTCAAAGTGATCTCACGCATACTGGGAAACTAAACTGAAATTCTAGATAACTAGTTCAACTGTTGGCTTTCCTAGTCCATTAGTATGCAATCAATTATTGCGCTAACGATAATACTAGAGTATAGATGTGCATTTCATGTCTCAATAAGTTGATTTTCATTAGACTTAATTATATGATATAAAATAGCCTCATCCGTCGGAGCATCTGAGCGCAATAAATAACTAGTTATATGGTGAAATTACAGCTCATTAAGTAAAAATTATAATGACCTTATGTACGATACTCGTATACTCTACCTACAGATATACTCCATTAATTTATTTTGTCAACGAGAAATAATGTTTATGAAGCTATGGCTCTCCCGTCAAAACACATTTTGAAATCCTAAATTTAACGGTGATGGTGGTCGTAGAATGCTCTTTACTTTTAGTTATGTCATCTAGGTATTATGAAATCCGAACTATTATTTGTCACTTTGGTTAAGGCGTGAAAAATATATGCAGAAATAGATAAAATATTCTTTAGGTGACTAAAGAGTGTTTATTTACTTTGTCATCTCAGATCCATACTCGCAGCCTAGGTGTTGGTTGGCAAGTTCGATACCTAACAAATAGCATAATATTTAATAAACAAAAGTACCAATTAGCTAGACCGTATGAATGAGATTCGGTCGTTTTTTAATGATAGACATCGGTTAGTCACCAGTGCTGCGTCGAGCAATTGCCTCCGAACGAGTTTTATAATTCACATTTACGAAGAGGAAGGAACGTAATGTAGGAGCGACTGATGCTCCTCTCCTGGCATTCAGCGAATACCATCCCTTGTTTTAATTGTATCTATCGCCGCAATGGATTCCATGTTCGTAAAAAAATGGATATAACAGTCCAAGTATTTAGTTAGAAAAATCTATTCATTGTTATGATTCCTAACATAACTCAGCAAAATCGCGTATGCAAAGGCTGGTAAAGAATATTACAGAGTTAAAAAATTCGAAAAGTTCTTGAAAAATGATTCCAAAACCACATGTTCCAAGGGTATTGAAGTGTAATGATATGCTTATCTTATCTTTCAGTGAGGCAGGAAAATAATGCCTTTTTTCCATAGTTTAAGTAATTTTAACATAGAAATCGTCAGGTGGCAACAATGAAATAGCAGTTGGAACATTAATCAATATTATGATTAATGCATATACGTGTATATTAACGAATAAGAATGAATATACGAGTGTATACATATGCATCTATTATATGTACGCTATGTATTCTTACACTGTGTGCGTTCAACGTGTTCATTAAATAATTAATAGGCAACATGGTACCTTTCGGATTGTGTTTTGTTAGGTTCGGTTGTTTTTTTTAATGTGGGTGTGGAGAAGAATGGGGAAGGTGAAATGGACCGAAAGGAAAACAAATGAGGAAGTACTACGGATGGTGTGTAAGGAGAGGAGTTTGTTGAGAGATATCCTATGGAGGCAGGAAAAATGGATGAAATGCGTGTTGAGCGGGAGTGAAATGTTGAAGAAGATAATAGAGGGGAGAATTTTGGGAAAGCGAGGAAAGGTCAGGAACAGGATAGGGATGTTGGACGGGATGAAGGGAGGAAAGAAGTACACAGAGATGAAGAGGGACCTGATGTAGAGTAGGTTGCTGGATTGGGTTTTGTTTGGAGTTACAAAATATTTATTTGGTAGTTGTGTCCATCCATAAACCTACCTTAACCGGTAGATTCCCAATAAATAGTACCTTTGCTAATTCAAAATTCATTTAATACGTTTCTAAACGAGAGAATATATGGTATTATTGTTATGTTTGAGGGTAGGTTATTAAATATTACAGATGTTGTAAGATCTAACCATTTTTTCGATAGTGGAGGTGATAATTTTGTATGTGAATGCTGAGATTTCTTCATGTGAGGTGTTAATGGATATTGCAGTTATTAAGGAAGAGATGGTGGTTTTTTCTTTGGCAAAGCAAAGCTAGCGAGCAAGCGATTATCCGTTTCAAAAAAACTAATACGGACGTTTTGGACAGAAATATCTTATTCATCAGTTAAGGAATTGAATTAATTTCTGTCTCTAGGGCGCAACCTGAAACCTACTACTGTTCTCGTATATAATCTCTACTGTTACTATAAACTGCACATCACTGTGACACTGACTCAGAGCTACTATTTTTGTAAATACTGTATGGAATGATTTAAAACCCTGCCAATGACTCAAATCTCAAAACCTTAGAACGAGCTGTTCATAATAAGCTTTCAGGTCGGAAATTACTTTTGATCGTTGAGTCACCGAATCGAGGTTGGGAGGATTTACGAATTTGAAATATGCAGAGTTAGCGCATAAAGGTCTGAGGGAAATGAATAATGCGCCAATGGGCAAGGGAAAGAAGGGAGGACTGTAATGTCGGATTTTAGGAGTGAGCAGCGGTTGACGGTAGCGATGCGAATGACGACATTTTTGCCGGGGAAAATGGTTTCCCTTTGTCCTTTCCCAAACGATGCGCTTTGTGCACACAATCGATGCCTCGAGGGCTCGCGAACCCAGATTGCTTCATTCGTTCCAGACCTATTCTCTTTTGTCAGGTACTTTTGTGTTTCCTATCGACTCGAACGTAATCGACCCCGGCTGCTTCAGAGGATAAGGCAGCTGGAGTATCGCCTGTCTCGTTGAGTTTTATTGTTTGATCAGTTCTCTTTATTGCTTTCTGGGTGTAGTGATGAAAATGACGCCCAGAACCGTGATCTCAAAAGAAAACAAAGTAAACTTTCGGAATCCTTCGACTTATTTCAAGACATTTGACGAAAACCATGCTATTGGCATCTCAAAATAAGTGAGAAGTAAAGTAAAATATATTGATTTGAATTCGTTATTATCAATTTTTTGTACTTTTTGAAAAGATACGATTCAAATCAGTTGCAAAAGCAATGAAAATATTCTGGTTTTAACGTAGCATTCAAAACGAAGCGACGGGAGTCCTAAATTGTGCTGGCTTGCTGGCTGGCAAAATTCCATCGCTCTAAAGTTGCCTGAGAGTAGCCCATGCAGCGATTCGTAGAATATTTACAGTGACCTCCCCATTAACTCGCATTACGATCTTACAAAAAATTGACAGGAGAAGTTAGAAAGAGAAATGGTAATGACGCTTTGTTCTCTAATTTCCAACAATTCATAAATTCTGATGATTGACGAAATGTATTCATATTTCTTGCCGATACCTTCACCAGTCACCTACGGAACAATTCATGAACATTTATTATTGTAAATTTCCCTTGACTATCGCATCAAAGTAAAGGCAGTGGTGAAATTAACATCTTCCAAGAATCTTTATAGGGCCATTAAGGAAGTGTCCAACGGGAAATATAATCTCCAACTTAATGGATGCACAAAAGACATCAAGGGAAGAATTATGAATTTCAAGGAAGTACATCGAATGATTTTTTTAAAGAAATTAAAAAAAATAACTTCCCCTAACGCAGTGGGTGACTTTGTCGACAATTTTTATTTTTAAAACTCGTTTGGTGGAAGCTACTTCCGTCATTTTTCCAAACAGTATGCTATTTTCCATTTATTATTCATGAAGTGGTGAATGGCGGCTCGTCGACGCCTTGGAGTTCAGTCACTCTGCTAAGGTTCGTTGGTTTCATGGATAATTTATTCGATGCACAAGTCTCAGTGGTCAGAATATACTTCCAAAGCGTAGGCAAGTGAGGGCTTCCGGCAAAAATTGGACCTGAATGAAACCCTTGCTACACGCAACACATATAAGTTATGCTCTGTTTAATTGAGAACGGTAATTTAAAGTAGAAGATTTTATTTTATTTTGGCTCTCCCCTTCGAGATTATGTCTCATCAGTTTTCATAAGGCGTTAAATGACGAAAGTATTTTGCTATCATAAAATGTATTGTATAATTCTATTCTTGAATGTAGATAGCTGTCAGAAGGAGTGAAATATATAATCGATCTTACGTAATAATACTCGCCTTCGCTCTTATCAAAGTTCTCTTTTTTGCTGATTTTTTAATAAAAATATTAATATTTTTTCGATCTTAATTAAATATTAATATTCTCGATTAATCCATATCAGCAGATGATTCTGTTAAACAGCTCGCCGGCTTAGTCGTGGATTTTGCCTTGAATTTTATTAATCTCTAAATTTGTAGTATTCCCGCGAAATGGCATGAGGTAAATTCTTTCCTAGAAGTATTGACCTCATGTTGATCCAAAAATTTCCCTCAAATTTGGAATTTTTCAGTTTTTGAAAAATCATTATCGAACCTGATTATAGGCTAACCAATTCAAAATGATTGATGTGGTAAAAACCCTCAAAATATTTTTATTACAACATTATCACTATTTTAAATTCGAGATAAAGTGAGATTTTTGCTTGCTCAAAATGATTTTCGTCGAATCCTATTTCATCAGTCAAGCAGTAGATTTCAGTCAAGTTTCAACCACTATTAAATTCCGTAGCTATTTCAATGGAATGATTGCCCTCTCCCGAAAATAGTGGCGAAGGTCTTGGAATATGTGCCCTTTAAAAAGAAAAAAGTAATCGTCCTCGTGGATCATCCAGGGACCATCCTTTGCGCCTTTGGGAGTCCAAATCGTTATTTCCTATCAAGCGAGCCCTCAAAGCGAAACCGCAAAATGTGTTCGTCTCTCCTCGTGAGACGGATTGAAGGGAGAGCAGGAATCAATCCAGTCCCCGGCGACCGGAAGAACAGACCATAAACCGCGACTAAGAGGAACGAAGAGATAGAAGTGGGAAGGAGGAGGGTAGCGTCCATAAACTGATTCCATTTCGGCCGTTGCGAGGTAGCATGAGGATGAATCCCACAGGTTTTGTGAGGTTGCTTGAATCCCACGTCACCTCTCTCGCTTCGCGGGAAGCACGTTTCCCCTGCACCCCCTCCTCCTTCCTCTGCTACACTTCTACCCAAGCCCCCTCCGAGGGTGACCGACTGCTTGCGGGCCGCATTGTGCTTTTTTTCAGCCGCTAGCGTTCCCATCACTAATGAGAGTCTTGAACTCCGCCCCGGAGAGCCTCCTTTCGTCGACCGCCGACTGTTACCTCTCCAAATTCTCATAACCGCGTTCTGGTGGCGACCCCTTTGTGGAAGACTTCCTCTCTCTCTCCACTTCCATCTTCGCACAGCACTATCATTGTAGAGAGCGATGGTGCGTTCGCTTGGTTACCTAAACAATTACTAGCAACCATGCTCTTCTCGACCGAGTTCCTAAACTGTTGTTATCGTCAACTAGTCTTTCTGAATCAAATTCTTTATTTCCACGCCTTTTGAGTTATTAGTTTACATTTTGTAATTTGGTTATTTCAGCCATTCACGTTTCCTTCCTTGTTCCTTAATTACTTTACTCTCGGCACTTTCCTTACATCTAATTAAATCAAACCTAATTTTTTGTCTTTCTATTTGTAGATTTCCCATCAGTTGTTCTTTCAATTTTGCCTAGTTATTTGTCTCGCTCATCACTACCTAAATCTTCTTTTCTTGGTCTGATGGTGTCCTCTTCTCGTAAAAGGAAAATTGATTCCTATTGTCATTACAGTACTCCTAACAATATTTAGTATTTTTTGTACCCCGCAAGCCACCGCTAGTGATGTGTCGCAGGGGGTGAATACACATCAGACTATTTTTGACTCGAATATGTCCCTACGGAAGTAGAAAAATGTTATTGTGATCCCTTATCGTGCGTGGAAATAAAACATCTTAAATCTATCTGTTCCATCTTTTATGTCTCTTATTTTGTTGACATGATTCGCCTACCGGAGTACAATTGGGTAACAAAACATCTTCAATACCATTGCTAAAGAGACGTCCTTCCAATTTATGCAAGTGATTTAATCTGTAATTTAACCTTCGCTCCGTGAGTGAATCCCAGCCTAGCTGCTCTAATAATTTTCTTTCGCTGTTGAGTTAAAACGCTATGTCACGTATAACTTGATATTTTTAAGAAAAGCGATTCTGAAGACTTTTGTCCTCCGATTCTTACCAATAGATCATAATACTCTCAGTTCACCTTCGTCGACAAATTAATGATGTTTACAGTTTATTTGACAGAAACTCTTGCCGTCTTCGTGGTTACAAGGTGTGGTGACTATCTACCTTTGCCGCATAGTCCATACGCAGTCAACACGGCCCACGAGGAAGACTGCGGAGGTCAAGGGTGGGTGGGTGAAAGGTCTCCAGTGTTATCCGGGAAACGAGGACGACCCTGGGTACCGCCTCTACTCTATTTCCTTACTCCAATGCTTTTGACCTCGCTATCTTGGGGTGGGGTGATGACGACCTTGAGATACACTATGGAGAGACATCTAGCGGAAAATTTCGTAAACCGTACACAAAAATACATTTATTTAAATGTGCTTAGCGAATAATACCATTTGTTGTGATTCTGAAACAATCGTATTTCCGAATTGTTACGACAGATTTTCTATGCATTAACTCACATTGGGGTCCAATAACGGCGATATTTTCACTTCATTCTGTGAATTAATCCTTTTCTTCAATAATTTTATAAATATTATGAGATTTTTAATAATTTAGTTGAATTTTTTGGCATGAAGAGGCATGTAAAATACTTTTTGTCTCATATTGGTTTTCCTGTGCCTTATGATTTTGACATTTCATTCATCGATAATTTGCGAGTTGGATTTTTTTTAATAATGAATTAATTTAATCACATAAAATATTTCATTTATAAAGTCAAGCTAAAAGATGTTGCTGAATACAAGTGCTTCAAATCAATTTAAGGAAGAGCGGGAGAAAATAAAGAAGGGTATATAAAATGTGAGTGTAAGTGGAACCCTAGGTGAAAGAAAGAAAGCAGTGGTTTTAACAGCCGATAAACATATTGAGTTTGCGAGGGTCATAAAAGGAGGAAACACAGTGAAGAAGTAAATGCCTCAAATTCCAGTGAAATATAATGACGGTTCCAGTAAAATGGCTGTACAAGTATGTTCCTAAAGTGTGGCACACTTGCTCAGATTATAGACGCAGTGTAACCAATTCACTCAATGAAAACCGATGAGAATACGTAATTCGGTGAACATTTTTTTAAAGAGAATTTATTTCAGATGACCGAGATATCATCATCCCGAAGCCCCAAATTTCCTGCAGGGAAAGCCACGCGGGGTTCCCTTTGAATGAATTCCCGAGGGGATTACGTCCAATGGATGATGGATCGTATTATGAAAAGGCTCTCTTTCAAATGAGTTGGTCCCAAAAGGTGTGGGCTCTTTTCAGATGAAATTCATCCCGTACCTGCAGAACTACATGCGGATCAGTACCTGCAGTGCTGATCCTCCATGCAATTTTTTTTTCAAATTTGGTCACGTTTTCTTCAAAGAATCGACCGAAATTCCGCGACAAATACTGCAACGGTGTAATCCGCTAAATGTACATTGAAATGCATTCAAGTTGGCATGGAATATCTTGTCTTTTAAATTTGCTTCCTTTAAAATTTCCCCCGATTTATTTTAATGGCGATGATTTCCAAGAAACCATATGGGAGGGTGCATTTTTTACCCTTTACTATGCAGTAGGTATTTGAGACGAAATTATTACTCTTCATTGATGTGATACTTACTATGGCATACATCAAATACTTACAGTGGCACCCTTCAACAGCAGAGGCTAAAGTTCGATGGACAATTTCAATTCAATTTCATGGCTCATTCAAGGAAAGTGCCGTGCTTATTGCAATTATAGAATACAGTTCACATTGTGTACATATTGAGGATTCCTGCATATGCTTACCCCTCTTCCGTCTACGGATGCATTTATTATACAATTTTATTATTTTCGCTTTGGTATCTGTTATGATTTACGTATTATTTACCTTCTCTACGTTAACTATAAGTTTGCTGTTACATTAATGATCCTATTTTATTTACCCTGATTTCATCGTTCTACATTTATCAAATTTCTCGCTATTTATTTGTTCACCTATTGCTTATTACTTCTATAGACGTAAGAAGCAACGAGAAGGGCCGAGATTACACCACAAACTGGGAAATTTCGATTGCTTTCTGTATCTACACAGAACTACCCCGCAAACAGCCGCAGTGGCGTGGAATATTAGACACCACCCGTAAAATAGAATGCAAACCCACATAGACGAATATATTCATGCAAAACCTATATTAACTCACACACATACAAATAAATACATGCTATTCTAGCAACTAACATACACAAACACTTGCGCCCACTAACGTCCACGCTGCGCGTAATCTAGTCTTCGCTTGTAATTCGACGTTTTTGATCCTGGAAAGGTTGCCGCTTTGGTCTGGTTAAATGTCCTCGTAAATCGTATAATCGGCCTCAGAAGCGTTTGCATTCGAGGAAACTCCAACTCTGGCTAGTATGCACAATTGTTATTAACCTCTTTGCAATAACAATCGATGGTGCTTCGTTATTCAAAGTCAAAAAGATAAATTCAAGACTTGTGCCACCTTAAAGAGAAGTAAAAACAATAGTGTAAAAATAATTACTGCAGAAAAAGAGGTAGCATTGAGGGAAACATGCCCGCAGATTAGTCAATATCTACGGAGTCGTCAAAATTTAGGTTGAGTCGCAATTAAGTATTTACGAATACATATATAATATCTCTGCTTTAGGATAGTCAATTTGTGAGGGGCATAGTGAAAGGTAAAATTGAAGGGGAGGTGTCTAGAGGAATATTAATGGACAAATGTATTGTCCACGTGATGACAGACGTCAGGTGGAATAGTAGTATATATTAAGCATCAAGGATTAAGATAGCAGCAGAAAGAAAAAGGTGAATGGCTGCAGTCAACCAATCTTTGGATTGGCATATTGACAGATAGAATCCAACAAAGCTATATGGGCTTAAGTATATGACTTTAATACACATTTACTTCGTACATTTATATCATATATGTATACTCCTACGTTGACAGTTTAGTCCTTAAACTCTTTCCATCCTTGGGATCAGAGGATCGTTGAAGGGCCTGAGGATTTTTGCTCTCGGGGAAAGAAACGTCCATGAAAACATTTTGGGCTCTCCATTTATTTCTCCATTGTTGGCTGTCATCGTCCGCCCGAAAGCGTAGCGCGACCCCTCAACCTCTCTCTCTCTCTCTCCAACCCCCTAATCCAGAACCCCCCTCGTTCCTAACCCCCGCCCTGATCAATTCCTCGTCTTGAGTCCCGCTCTCCCTCCGCGTGTCCCGGTCCTGCTCGACACGTCGCGCTGCCCTGCAACACGCTCCTCCGCCTCGGCGCATGCGGGCACTCCCCCCTGCAACGCCGGGGAGAGCTCCCTCGACACCCCCCAGCACGTGGCGCCCCCGGTCCCCGCTCCGCGCCTCACAGAGGCAAATGACCCTTGCTCTCCCGGGGCCCTGGCCTGTACGCCTGCCTACGTGATAGAGCGAGCGAGAGAGGGGAGAGGGGAGAGGGGGAGGTTGTGGGAAAGTACGAAGTGAGGTAAATGGGGAGCGTCAGGGAGAAAGTGAAAGGGAAGAGTGAATTTTTTATTAAAAACATCCTAGGTGTGTTTCAAGTTTACTTTCGCAGTTGTTCGTTGGAATACTACTCTTTCATCGGGAGGCACAAGAATGGGGTGTAATTTAAGGTAAAATAACATGTTTTCTGGGATACACATGAGGGATCTAGTTAAATAAGGCAGCAAGGCAGAAATACTATGAAGGCCTCAGAGATATATTATCCATTAAACAGGGAGGACATAATGGAGGACTGTCGAAATTTGCTCAGCCAATCACCGGTTTCAATTATTCACGAATGGTGTGATGTATCAGGAAAGAAACCCGTATTTGGGTTGAATCGTGCGACTGTAAATTTAGTTTTTACTTAAATTGGATATAAACTGAGGTTTCAGGCAATATTTGATTTTATGGAAGGGCCTCAAAGGAAAATCATCGAGTTTTTAATTCAAATCATTGAATTAAGCGGTGTCAATTTTATATATTAGTTTTTAATATGTTTGGAAAAGCGTAGTGTTTTATTCCTGAAAGATTAAAATAGTGTTAGAGAGTATGTTATGGACAATGCATTCGTCGATGGATGTATCCAGATGTGGCATCATTTTTGAATTAATTTAAATGTACTAATTTTTTCATGAAATCTCAGCAAGGAAAAATATCTGTTGAACATCAGTCCGCTGACTTCATATTATGTTGAGGCTTCAAAGTAATGGAGGAGGACTCAATTTGTCGAAACCTATCTTGCACCTGCTCCATTTTCCTCGAAGGAAGTTCTATGAACGGAGAAGATGTGATGGATTATAGCTAAATTGGAAAACTACTGTGTGGCAGAGACTTCAAGAGCATGAGATCCCTTCAGCAATCTTCTAAACTCTCGATTTTTCAGGAACTCTTGTAAGGGTTGATCAGATAGTGAGGGTTCAGATGTGAAGATAGGGATGCGTGACGGTTTTTCCTGATCCTGGAGTAGATCAGAATACAGGTGTCCCTCCGGCGACCAAGTCATTGAAATGTCCTAGGGACGATAACTGGCAGTCGACATGGCCAAAAATTTCATCGAGATTACATAAGTCTACTATTTTGCCAGATTTTCCTTGGAGGGTAATTTTACACGAAAGATCGTCGATTATACCTGATTAACGAGGACCTTTTTCATTGGATAAATAAAATAGACGCCAATTATTCAACGATATCCGAGAAAATATTTTGAGTCAATCCAGCTCTAATCAAGCCGGAATATTGTTATCGATCGAGCTCCTCTACATTTTTTATCCCGAAGTTGCATACTAACTTATTATTCGGTAGATCACGTGCCTTCGGGAACGCACTGCCTAAATTATTGATTAAATGCCAAGTAAATAGCGATAAAAAATTTAGTAACTGACATGATTTACCCTCATCACATATGGGACAGTTCATTCTTCAAGCAAGCATTTCACTTATCTCCATCCAGAGGTCATTACAAGAAAATTGATTTTACTTAAATCCTTTTAAACTTTAAGCAATTCTTTTAGCATTATTTGCTAGTCAGCTGGTCGTAGTCCAGACATTTAGTCGTGTATATTTATTTAAAACGCCAATAGTTCATTTTTGTAGCCAAAAATATAATTTTGCTTAAAATGTTAACGAAGATAGGAAAAAAAGCCTTTCGGCCTTAACAGAATATTTCCTTTGAATATGAATATTGAAAATGAGCATTAACTATAGTAATATCTCACTAGAATATTTCCACCCACTCATTACTCCACTATTCTCTTCTCAGATAATGTAAACCCACCACATCAATAAAATATAGACTGAATCTCAAGCCATTATAAGAGGTAATAACGATCTGTACGCAGATATTGTAAAATGTCCAGTAGACGAACTTTGGAATTCCCACAGACGATAATGAATTCCGAAATTCCGTGACCACTCGAAGGGCACGTGATAACAAGTTTTGATGCAACGCGTGGGAATGGGATTATAAAACAAAGCGGCTTGATGGCTTCCGAGATTGTTTTCCTCCCTATATCGTGATGTAGTTGAAGCATTTGATAATACACAGCCGGGAAGCTGGTCGAACACTGGCATATACCCTGGACTCGGCGGCATTATTGCAGATGGTATTATCTCGTTTCCTTATCCTCAGCCTGGCTCCCGCTCCTAAATTCTTGTATTGATGATGATCTTTGATCTTTGCCGCGGAATTCTCTCCCCATGTCTCAAAATACTTATTAATTGCTGTGCCAACGATTTTCAAATATCTGCATTACTCATGAATTATTTTGCATACCTGCTAGTTTTTCTGTGGCCCGTGATTATAATTTGAGGGAAGGAATGATCGCACTAGATCTTCGAGTTTCTCTTGCAAATTTCATTATTTTTTCCATCAGCCATAATTGTTCAAATCTATTTCTCCTTGTTATCCTAAGAGGAAATATTTTTCTTTCAAACAGCATTTTCAAAAGACACATTATGCGTGTTCGATCAAAACGATTTTGTGGTACCATAACAGCACTTTTATATATTTATCAGTTTTGTTTCATATTCTTTCGCTCTTGTATAATTCTTAATTCAATTACCTCAATATTTATACTACTTACGTCACTTGTGGAATTTATTCATTCAAGTATTTCTCAATATTATATACTTACAAAACATAACAGCTAAGATGAACATAATCCTAATTGCACGACAACGTAAAACTTAGCCACCCCTATGTAAAAAATATTATCGTTATATAAGTAACTTATTCTGATGAAATTTAATGGGATATAAGTATGATCACAAAATAAATGACAAAAATAATTTAAATGCAACTTTTAACAGGTTAAGAATATATTTTACATCCGAAATATTTACATATGCAATAATCGTGCATGTATATTAGTTACTTTTTAAAGTATTTTATCTCAGGCCGTCTAAGTAAGTTTGTTTTTTCAGTTTTGACAAACTCTTCCCTGTTAAGCTCTATCACGGATCAAATATGCAAAACTTGAAATTATGGCGCCTAAAACGATTTTTTTGTGCATGAGGTTTCAAGAAAATTATAATATATGGGTGAGACGTAAACTAACGCTGTCGTATTAAATCATATTATTTTAGTAGTTTTACATTCAACTCGAGCGAAGTCACCCATGAACGTTATATGATAGACACTAATGATTCATCGTTCTATAAATATATTAAGTGTTAACTATTCCATATTCAGTAATTTTCGCGTATTTTCGTTCAATAACACGCATTAAAAACGTAAATTGATTTATCTCCGCTGTGAAGAAATTCATATAATACCACCCCAGGCATTTTGTCCAGTTTAGTGGAAAACGTTATATCATGAAAAACAGAAAGTGAATGAAACATTTAACTCTGCGATTAGGTGGGTGAGTTAAATAATACGGGCTGGTTTCTCATAAATTCAGTGAAATTAATCAATTTCATCTTAACCTTTAACTGTTAAAGGAACTGTAAAGTTCTAAACGTAGACTAAATCAGATTTAGGACGTCAGCGAAGATTACGAGCGAACATTCTAAACTAATTTCCCCACAGGACTGAGTTCCAGAATATGTTGGAATATTTCAGTGGCCTTCCTATCCCCCTTAACTGTGATGTAATTGGTGTGTTATACAAATCGTTCCATTGGACCTTTACCTATAGTAAACTTCGTAGTAGGGAGGATAATGCCTTTGCCGTGTTTCCCAACATCCATTGGAAGGTCTTTTTCCACAGAAGAGTTTGAGACACGAACGTCGAAGTGGCAACCCATTGCATCATCGATTCGAAAATCATTTCAAAATGAACCCTTAGAGGTTTTTATCGTCGAACTTAAAGGAATGCTCGTAACATGATGCAATTCATTCCAAAGCGTAAAACATGATTAAAAATGCTTTATATTTTTCTTATATTTATTAGCGCTCTACACCAACACCACCGTTGTAGTAGCCCATGGAGGGCATGTACAACATGGTTTACACATAATTTAAATACGCTAGTATTAATTGTAATTAGTTATTGATTGACGCCACGACGGGATATGGTCAAGTTTATATTGTTAGTAAAAACGATTGAGATAGAAAATTTATATTTATTTGTTATTCTTAAGACTTCCCTACATAGTCACCATCCAGAGATATACATGTTCATTTTTCCTGGCGTCTCTTGATCTTTCAAAGGCAGTCATTGTAGACGTCAGCAGATTGCGTCAACAACCATTGTTCCATCTCCTGAATGGCGTGATTTGTGTTTTAAAATCTAAAAAACCCGCAATTTTTATTTTGATTTCTGGGAATAAGGAACCGACCAATCTCAAATTTCAAAAGGCTCATGAATTAACAACGGTAAAAAATATTTTTTTTTAGCTTTTTCGGAAAATTCCTAATACGTGATTTAAAATATGGTAAAAAAGACGCATTCCCTGAATCAAGATGGCACCGCCGCGTACATTTGTTTCTGTTTAAAGAAGAGATTCAACTCGCATTTCATGTAAAATGTAACATAACCTGACGGACTACCTTTTCCCTCACAGACACAGAGCTTTGCTGATAAGATACAGACTCCTCGAACCTACCTCTTTCCCCTTGGCCTCTTGAGCGGACGTTAGCTTGCATGGAGGCTCTTTCGCCGACGTGTCCCACGATCGATCTCCCTCATTCAGTTGATGATCAAGGTCCACTTGGATAAAGGCCAGAAACGACGTCAGCTGATTCGACCATTAGATATATATCAATCCGATAGGATGGTGACAGAGGTGACAGGATCTAACCCTCTGAGACGAAATTAGCCCTCCGTTCTGTGCCCAGAAGTTCCTAGCCCTAATTCTCCCTCCAGGGGCATCCAATCATCGTTTCCGTGGAAACGAGAATCGGGTCGAGGCATCCATCCCATATTCTATATCTGAGTTCTTTTGTCTTTCAAATAAAACAGTTTCTGGCGTGACTTGGTGGAAAATCTTCATATTGAAAATAGAAATTAAACAACATGGCTTTTCCACATAGGAAATTTTTTATTCACTAACAAGGTTTCGTTATGGTATAACATCATCAGGTATGATAATGTTATACCATAACGAAACCTAGGTAGTGAACAAAAAAATTCCTATGCGGAAAAGCACATTGTTTATTTTTCAAATTCAATTTTCATTTTGTATTTTAATATGTCGACTTTTAATAATCAAACCACTTTACTTTTCCACATAAACTTTTTAATTTTTACTACCCAGGTTTCGTTATAACATAACATCATGATGTTATGTTATAACGAAACCTGGGTAGTAAAAATTAAAAAGTTTATGTGGAAAAGTAAAGTGGTTTGATTATTAAAAGTCAGTATGAAGATTTTCCACCAAGTTACGCCAGAAACTGTTTTATTTTAATATGTCCATCGATCTCATGCCATAACTCATGACATTGATACTAATCACATTTAAGATTATTCGTTGAAATTTCTTAAGTTTATAGTTGGGGTATTGTTAGTTGTTTTTAGAAATTCTTCAGCAAAATATGAATTGAAACAAATGATGAAATGAATAAATGACCCAATATTATATTTTGTATAAGCATACTTTCTGGTTTAAGTAAATCAGCTAGCGAGTCGAAGTTAGAATTTAAAACTTCGGTTGTATGGCAAGGGTCGAACATTGGGCTGCTGTAGATATTGTGTATTAAAAAAATTTTTCCCAATAAACTTTGATGACCAAATCCCATAATCAATATAGCGTACGAGTTAGTAATGACATGTTGCCACACCTAATAGATGTCCATATATACAGTTGTTACGAGTTAACGTTCTAGTAATTCAAATAAACTGAATTCAGAAATGAAATAATTGAAATATTTTCACTTTCATGGCATTTATTACGGGAAAAAAGTGTTCAAAATTACGAATCGGTGTTTTTTCCATTTTCCATGGAATTATTCTGTGAAATTAAATCGGCAGAATTTAAAACTCTGCGCCCATTTTCCTTTGAAATTGATTTTCTCCTATATTTTAACGTTTGAAGTCATTTCCTAGCTGTGCTGCAGGAAAGAAAAAACTCATCATTAACCCCCTGAAGCGTTGCATACGCCCTGGCTGACAATTTGTTTAGGCGGAAGCAAAATTTCAATGCAGCCTTTTGTGTTAACTCAATCCTTTCCATAGATGAAACAATCATGTTTCTACCAGGAATACATTATACATAGAGCTGAAATAAGATGAAATTTTATGCTTTTACAGTAATTTATGAGAATAACGACGTTATAATTGCTCTTTATTGAACAGCCCTCATCTGCAATGCATTATTTCTTGTTTTTAATCATCTCAGAATCATTTAGAAGCATTTATAGTGTAGATATAAATGTTCCTTGGTTGATAATTTCATCAATGCGAATTCTAAGTTAATGGAAATTTTTCCATCGCAGAGATTCAACTCCGTGTGCTCACCTCATGGCCAACGCCCTCACTATCCCTCACTCTGGGGAGGTTATCATTCGTTGAAACTCAAATCTGGAAGGTTAATTTTATTAAAACAGTCCTGCGCAATTTTTCAATTAATTCAGCTGGTCCATCGAGGATTTCCGTTGCGGGCATGTTTTATTGTCTGGGGCCAGTTCTTATGGTTTTGCGAATGAATCCGAGCCAAATGTTTTAATTAATTATGGAAAGATAAAATTTTCCGTCCCTATGGGCATCCTATTTCGGCTCACTCTGTCAAAAAAATTATTTTAGCTCCGACAGGAAAATATTTCCTTATTATTACGTCGAGGACAAGGTGGCCAAGGGAATGTGTTTCGGAGTAGACATCCTTGGGCCTATAAAGGATACGAAACACGGGTCAATATGACGGATGTCAAGGGTCCTTAAACTCAAGTATACTGACTTTCATAATTAAGTTATCTAAGTAATGAATATTCTCACTCATGTTAAAAAAAATCCATGTTCTTAAAAAATATTTTTATCTGTGTCCATGGCTGAAAAATATCCTTAATACAAATGTCCACTACATATCCTAGTCCTAATTGTATCATGTATTCATTTCGATGTTGCCGACGAAGCATAGT
Source organism: Hetaerina titia (assembly GCA_037158775.1). Classification (NCBI taxonomy): domain Eukaryota; kingdom Metazoa; phylum Arthropoda; class Insecta; order Odonata; family Calopterygidae; genus Hetaerina; species Hetaerina titia. Next base: position 84,098,159 of record CM073776.1, on the reverse strand, counting down.
ATAATATTCCAATTTAAATCGTCAATAATCATACTAAGTAATTTTTGTAAAAGTTAATTAAAATTGCAGGCTCCGAAGGCCATAGTTAATTGAAAATTTTATTAGTATCGAGTTCTTTTAAAGCAACTGTGGTGATGCAAAAATACAAAATTAAGTTCATCCATCTCTCCTTTCAATTCTTGTGTGCCAAATCTATCTATCTTGTGTGCTAATAATTTCACGTAATACACGCTGAGATATCAGGTGTTTGTAAATTGTGCAATTACAAAAACTCTATAGCAAACGCCTTGGCTTGATTTCCTTTCAATTTTGCAATTATTTTAGAATTCCGTGGATAGTCACAGATAGAAAGTAGAGTTATCCTTTTGGAATTTTGGGAATAAAATGTAACCTTTATTTCGACAGTACATTTGAAGTTTGGAGCCTCTGAACTTTTTTGTGTTCCCAGCAAATATTTCAAACTTTACAGAAAGAAATTTGGTTTACGGGAGCGATTAATTACGGTGAATGCCGAACGACTAATTTTTTTATTTCCGCATTGACCCATTTTAAATTTCGAACTGTTTCTTATATTATTTTTAATATTGAGTTAATTGTAAGATGTTGGCTAAAAAGAGAGAATTTTTTTCAGTAGCACCTCACGTATCCTTTCCCTTTTTACTCCTCCACTCTATAAATATATTCATTATGCTGAAATAGTCTCTACATACTTTATATTGAACGGTGACACTTTGAATATAACTTTTGACCAACCATTTAGTATTCAGGATTTTTTATTCATTCCTTAATGTCGATATTTGTCAATGAGTCTTTATTTTTAAAAATAATTGCATCATTAAATAATGTAACGGTAAGTCATGTACTATATAAGATAGTAAATTATAGTAATAGAATTTTTACAACGTCATATATAAATTCGGCTATAGGAATGCACTTAAAAATCTCAGTAAAATATAATATCTCACTAAAATCTTTTTCCTTTCAAAAACCACTTCCTTACAACCTCAATTTACCATCCTAACTTGACGCATAGTTTGGATTCGGTGACTTGTGGCTTTTGTGAATAAGTTCTTTAAAAAATTTGTAATAGTTCATTTTGCATAAGAAATTTGCAATGTTTTCTTAATCTAATTTTCTTGAATAGAGACAACTAAATTCAAGTCGCCTGAGTCAGATTAATCCAAATCATATGTACAAGTAATCTTGTAATTGGCTCTTTACGATCGCATTTCAAGATATCAGTTTGTTCAGTGTAAATTACAGTTGTCGTCACTAGATTTAGAGATATGTAATCTACTTCCAACATTGTGATACATTTTAAATAGCACAAACTTAGACCCCACCAATGAGTCATATACCTGTAGATATGCACCAAAAATTGAGGCAAATTCTCGCAGTGGAAAGGGATGTGTAATGTGGTTATTTTTTTAACATAATGCGTTGCATGTAAGTTATTTAATTTTTGTGTGTTTATACTTTCAAAGATTGTAGGGTCTTCTGTCCTAAAAATAATTTTTAACTGGTTAATGCTGGTTGAGGATGGCTACACTAATCACTCGTGTCCCCAAACCCGACAAAACGTAACACTGTACAAAGGAATAAACTATTCTTTAATTTTACGTACTTTCTGCCTCCGTTACTTCCAAAATGTCCATCCCGCTCAACTCTTAACTCTTACAAAGAGATTCTATGCTATATGTAACTTTTTGTGGTGATGCACGATTATAAGTATTACTCTATATTGTCCAAAAAATGTAGCGTAGGTAATCAATAAAATTATATTTTGATAATTGTTTTTATTTTGACTCTTCAAAACATTACAAAGTAATTGATATCTTGTCACATTTTAACGTACCCTCCCATCTTTATTTCATGTTCTTCTTCTGGGTTTCATCCACTTAAAGTTATTCCGCCCACTTATTTACTCTTCTACCAGACTCATTCCCAACAACTAAAATATTATATTCGAACAGCTGGTGAAGAGTCTTATGAATCACACGCCACATTCTCCGGATCATAAACTTATTGAAATCATCCACCGCCATTTTTCTTCTCTTAGGGACTTTCCTCCTAGCATTGACGTGGGTCGCAACACAACAATACATTGAACGGCGAATTCGCTTTTTCGCCCCCAACTTTCTAAGTTCTTTGTTCACAATGGGACTGGCACATTTCCCCTCCTCCAAACAGTAAACCTGCCCACAATCCTCATCGTTTGAGTAGACTGCCTCCTTTCCGAGAAAGGATGTTATTATACCTACAGCGCTCCCCCACCCCCCCCTCTCTCCGTTCATGCTTGTCGTTAGGGAGAATGGCGAACATATGAGTGGTGGTGGTATAATTCAGGGGGCGGTGTAATGGGTTTTATTATTTTTTTTATTCTTGAGGGAAAATGGGTGGAATGAGGAATGAAGGGAGGTCGTGGGGTTTACGGTGGGAGAGACATCATCCTGAGTGAAGCGCGGAAAATGTCAGTGGCAGGATTCGGAAAGGGAACGAGAGGGGACGTCCCTATTCAGGGAGGATGAATGGGGGAAGGAGGGGAAAGGATTATTCCCCATCCATCCCACCCCTACCCCCTCTCCCTCTTTTTCTCTCTCTCGCTCCAACCCACTTCTTTATCTATATATATATATATATATATATATATATATATATATATATATATATATATATATATATATATATATATATATATCTTTCTCGACTAACATTTCTCGGGAAGCGTGAAGTAAAAGTCAACCCGAGATAAGGGGAAAGTTGGGAAAGGGAAAAAAAGGAGTTTATGGAATGGGAATAAAGCATTGTTACCCTTTCGGATTGTTCCCGCGCGCGCCTTTCTTCAAAGCAACAGACAGACCATGGAAATAGGTTTTTCCAACCAGCCCCTCCCCAAAACCTTCCAACTCTGGTCCTGGAGGGTATGAAAGTTTGTGGGACCTTACAGTTACACAAGTAAATGGCTCACAAAAACTTTCCGAATCCATAGCCTTTGATAAGGAACGTCTTCGAGTGGTGGTGGGAAATTTAAGGGTGTGGAGCGCGACTCAATGGATTCATCTCCTACGTAATAGACCCTTAAGATTAGAGCGCGGATCCGATTTCGCCTGTCGAATGATGGGCCGTGTGGGCTTCCATTGTTTTCCGTCGGAGAGTTAATTCTTTTCGGATTTTTTTTCGGAGATTTGAGTTTAAGAGAATGTCTGAGAAAGAAATGGAACAGTAAGGCCCGGTTTTATAATGTCTCATTAAATCCAGTCCAGAGTTAATGCGAACGTCAAATTAACCTGAAGATTATCAACAAATCCGAATACAAATAAATATGACTGCTCATGTAAATGTAAACATTGTAACCGTGGAAATATCGTGTTTTTTTATTTATTTAACTGTTTATCGGTTGGTTTTGAACTTAGCTAGATTTCATAAATCTGAGTTTTTTTGCATTACCTGGAGTTTAAAATGTTAGACTTGAGTTTTATGAATCTTTATAAAACATTGTCTAAGGAATATATGAAATACTTGAGTTGAAATTGAAACTCATATTTCCCCAGAGGAAAATAAATATCAATCTAATGTTGTGGGTGGATTGCTAAGTTGTCCATAAACAACAAATTTGAAAGTTATGGCTTCATTGCCACACTACGCGTGCAAGAAAAATTTACAATTATGTCTACTAAAGCTTAAAAAATTTATAAGAATAATAAATATGTAAGATTTCACGTGGTACGTCAACCATGCATGCATTTTAGATGCTACCATTACGCTTGGGTATAAAAAGTAATATTACCCTTAACGTGCTGGAAAACGGCTTTCTTTGATGTTGCATTTTTTATCATTTATTAATATTTATTATATTTTGATCAATGTAATATTAAATGGGCGAAGTACATTCTCAAAGGCATTTTAAAAGCAAAAACATTTTTGCTTTTGAAAATGCGCCACAGTTTTGAATAGCTCCTCTGCATTCAATAATGTGTAACTGCTATTGGCCATGGAATTCTTTTGTATCCGAATTGCCCAGAGAATAGGAAATCGGCAGTGACTGAACACATACTGTGCTCAGATACGTAAATAGATTCTGACTCATTCAGGGTCATAAATTAAAGGGAGCCATAAAGAGTAACTGTACTGAAATCTTTTGTCTTGAATTTTCTTTCAAATTCTTTCGTTTTTGGTGGGGTATGGCCGTGAGTGTTATGTTATTGCCCAGAGAGATAGAGAATGGGATTGGTTAGGAAACAATTGAAAATTTTCCCAAGGTTAGAATACCTATAGATGAAATGTATGAGAGTGAATATGTCAGCCTAAGTAAGTGAACCCTAGCGCCTTTTTGTTTGCAGATGTAATTCTTGTTTAATGACAAACGTTCACGCTCTTTTCACTCCTCTCCTCTACTTACACAAACATATGTAACAGAATTTCAACTGCTTTTGCGTTTAATATTAAAGAAAATTTATAATAATTAATCTTGGAAAATAACAATTTAATCAAGCTTCTGTTTTAATTAAAATTACTTCATCAAAATTCAGCATCGAGTTGGTGGACGAAACTATCCGAACCGCACAAATGAAGTAAATAGTAAAATGCAATGGTCATTTTGAGCGATCGTTTTTCCCAGGGGCTAATTGCGGTGCAAACAGAAACACGTTAAACTGCTGAATATGATACTGTATCATCTAATTAGTAACATTGATATACAGCTAATTGAGGACAGAGAGGAAGGAAGCTGTAATGTTCTAGTGAAGTTATACCTGTATGTTCAAGTGAGACCGGAAGATGGAAGAAGAGAATGGGTATACCACCTCATTAAGGGATGTGGGAAGTTTCAGAGTATGGTGACGTGAGTTGTGTGGGAAGAAAGTTTTGTACATTTTCGTTTCCTTTTAGAAAATTCGAGGAACTATCCTAAAATTATTCTAATTTATGGCAGGATTCTAATTAAGGGTACCTAATTACTTTCAATTTACTATTTTTGATGGCGTCAAATCCATTTTCAAATATTAAGAGTTTAAAGTTTCCATTCTCCTGACGATTCTTAGATTAACCGGAATATTGAGTATTTTTAAGCAATGGTAACTTATACTGAAAATTTTGTGATGCCGCCGTAAATATGTAATCTTTGCTTTTTGTGATTTTCATCGATCACTCCGTTGAAATCATTCCATAATGATTATTTCCATATTCACATGCATCAAGTTGTTCATAAATCCAGAGCTAGAAGGAGAAATTGAATCTAACTTTAAGAAATGTAACACAATTATTAATTGAGGAAACTATGTACTTTATTTTGGTTCCGCTGTGAAAATGTACATATTTCCCTTTATCAGTGATCGTGAATTTTTACAAAGTGAAGCTCTAAACCAATAAATTCATATACATATGCCATAACCCTGGTTTTTTGACAAATATGCAGAATCGCCAATTCGAAATTATGAAAATTATCTCTATATTAGGATTGTAAGCTTTGAATTTGGACTAATACAACGAAAATCTTTTCATAAAAATAGTTTAAATAGATACTCTGGTCATATTTTATCTTGGAGTAGGTGTGATTGGCGTTCTGACCGCCGTAAAATACCGCTTTCGGCAATTAAACTAGAAGTTCTCTGGATATCAATTCCATCGAAAATAAAAATGGAAGGTTTTATTATGAACACTAGGTTTTCTCTTCTGGAAATCACATAAAAATCTAATAATATAAACATTTATTTCATTGAGCGCCATCGATTATGTCCAGGTTCGCGATTCACAGTTTAAATAAAAGGAGGGAATTCTGAATTCAGAATAGCGGCGATAAACCCCAGCTTTTTGCCATTCGGGAACCGCTAAACGAAGGATTTCATTCCATTTTTTCAACGTGTGATATCCATTATTATCCAGGAAGTCAAGATGTCATTCGATAATTAATCTTGAACGTCCATTAAATTCCCAACGAAGGTTATTTGAAAGAAAACTGAAAGTACATATTTTAAAGGAGCGAGTTTGCATTGGAAGATACTTACCGAGAATGGCAAGGCCACCTAAACAGCGCGTATAGATAACCTTTAATGCGCCAGCATGTTTTCCATTTGTGTCATTGCCTTGGCTGAAACACGTCCTTTTTTACGCATACTGTAACCATGTTTTTCCTTTCATGTTGGGACAAATATATACATTTTAACTGAAATTTACCTTCCAACTATAAATCATTTATATTTTAAGTGAATATGATATATTTTACATTGTTTTATCAATTGAAGTAACATTTTGTGATTGAACACTGAATATGGAGTGATAAGCATTACTTTTAATGTCGAATATCCACCAAAATGTATTTTCCTATCATTCCCATTTAAATTTTATCTTACCGTAACGATCATTACGTTATTTTATATTAGAATCCTACGGTGTAGGGTTGGTCCAATGGTAGGAATTTAATGTAGCAATCACCAAATCCCAGTTTTATTCGGAATATTGTGATTACTCCATCACATTGTCCATTATTTCCTATGGTAGCATTTTCTCCCCACGCAGGTTTGAAATGCGCCCGACTCTTTCATTTCCCTTCCGGGTTCATTACAATGTCACGTCACATATTAATTTCAAGCACCTCCTGTTATTTTAAGTTACAACAAAACATTTGCAACCCTCGCTCTCATTTAGTGCCTTACCCTTTCCGCTGCGAGATGACAGCAGCTACCTATACAATATGGAGCTACAGGAGATTACCCTTCCCAGAAATGTCTTCATATTTCAGACACTAATCGAATCGGTTCTCTGGTTAAAGCTTGTATTTCCTTTCTCTCAGTTGGCAAAAGCTACGCATGTTGTCATTGATTATGGTACACTACATTGAAGTGTACAGAAGAACGAGGTAACCTTCATCAGAAAACTTATTTTCAATCAGTCCATTCATCGGCTTAAAAAGCAAAATATTTCTTTTAAGCCTGTATTGAATATGAACACAAGATAGGGATGGGGAACTGAATTGAAATCATCAATTTATTCGTTCCGATATATCCGGTCTTCCGTTACCCCAGTTTGATGTACTATATTAATACGTTCGATGAAATGCTGCATCTAATCATATAAAAACATGTAATACGTGGAAATGTTTTATTTTGGAATCCTCCCTTGCATTTATGTTTTGCAAAATTGATACATTTTCATAACATTATTAACACGTGGCCATAATCTGTTTCATAAAATAGAATACAATTTTTTACGAAAACTTTATGCTATAGTGCACGCACTGCAGTAGTGTGGCGTACAAGTAGTAAAATGTATTGGTATATTTACACGTTGACGGTAGCTGTTTGCTAAAAAGGGAATATTCGAGCTCGTGTTGAATTATAAATAAGTTTGTAGTAATTTTTTGATGAACCTAAATGAAAAATATCACCAGGCCTTATCCAATCAAGCGGGTGAATTCCAAACTAGCTTAAAACCACGTGCCTTCTCTCACTGATCCTACGAATGACCACTTTGACATATTATTCCCTGTCTATCTACTTCGTAGCTTGTATTTGAAAAAAAAATAACAATTTAGGATAAAAACTCGAAAAAAGCGATATTATTAATGATTGGGAAACATTCGTCAAAATAATATCAAATAACCTTCGAATGAAAATTCATACATGATTTTTTATTAACCCATAAATACCATTTCTAGCGGCGGGCATTCGGCTCTTAATCCAAAAAATAACGCATTTAATTCAACTTTAAAGTTCATATTTTAACAAATGTTTGGATGACCCAAAATTCACTTCCGCCCTTTTGAATAGGAGAGATTGCTTTATTTCTGCGTCAAATTTTGGACCGTCTAGAATCACACAATACTTTCACTTTTCTTGGTAAGGAGCGAGGGTTTGGTTTGTCTGGGCGTGGTAAGGTCACCGTTTCTGTGAGGACTCAGGCGTGAATTGTGAGCCGCCTTTTTATTTATAGCGAAGCAATTAAATGAGTCGTTCTTGAAACTCTTTTAATTGAATCTTTGAAAAGGTTTCTCAGCCGTAAGAAATGAAAATCTTTACAATTTGCTTGCTCGCTGACCTACCATTGCAAGAGTAGAGATGTCATTCTTCTCCTTGTCAACAATCCGCGAGAGTCTTGCCTGTTGATCGCCCTTATTTTCCACCAGTCCAAGTTATTTACACGTTAAGTTTCCTTAAGAAAAGTCAGAAAAGACTACGAGAATAATTTCTGAGGTAACTGCAACTTTCCCATATTACTCGTAATTATGTAGTTTCCTGCAACAACATTTTGAAAACTAATCTATTTGCCAATAATCTCACGACCTAAACTTAAAGATTCGGTCAATATTAGTCCTACAAATGTGTTCCCATGTTTTTTGTAATGAAATACTTTCATATTTTACCTGCGTTATTTGTTTAAGTCCCCCAACCGAATTATATAGAATTGTAAAAAAATTCATTTATGAATAAACATGTAATTGATTCCTATTTTGCACTGCACTCTCTTAATCTGCCACATTATCCTGTTCCCTTCTTCCCAGTACAATTATGGCATATTTCCGTGTGCACTTTTCTCTGCCATTTTATTCAAAATCCCTTCATGTAGACATTAACCTATGATGCAAATACACGTATTCCTTCCTTACATTGATATTAGGGACACACAGGTGACGCAAATATTTATAGGGGGAAAAATACATGCTGTAATCATATGTGTGATAAATACATAATCAAAAGCATAGTCAATAATTGGTGTTTCAAATTGGTTCCATGCTAACACGTAAAAAATGTAATTTTGCTACGTCAGTGCTCATTCCAGCAGGAATCTTATTTTACATAACACCCTAAGGGTTGCATTTGTTAAAGAAACGTACTCAAGTAAAGTAAATCAGTTGAAAATTTAAGATTCAAAACAATTTAATGAATTAAAGGCATATACTCTAAACCAACCATTGCCTAAAACAAAGTCCCCGGGACGGGAATCTTTTCGCACAGATCGAACCGTCGGAGCCGGTGAGCTGGCGAGGATTCTAATTGAGAGTTCTTCTCTCAATCTATTCTATAGTTGATTTAAAGAGTATCTGACTCTTAATATTCAAAAATATATTTCCTTTCCTAGCTATAATTAGCACAGTCCTTTTTTTAAGCGCGTTATGGTGGACACTTTAATTTTGGTGAACGTCAAGTGACATCTGATTTCTTTCCTTAATACCTAACGGGACTGACGTCCATTGACTTCTCTGACATTATTTGGGTGTGTAATATATTCCCTTTACTCCATAAAATATCTCAAAGGCCTGAGAATGCGTTGAATATACATATGAGCCATTTAATTGAATCTTTTTGCATGCTGTTCGTGCTTCCATTAGGTTTTGTAAGCAAACCAAGATGGTGTTTTATCAGTTAATGTATTTTAGGAAGATTTTTCATCTTTGTATTTTTTACGGGGAAGTACATTTTTCTCGTGTGTTTTTTAACGATGTATAATCTTATCTTGATAATCGAGTCTGTGAATTTATTTCACATTTTCCCTTTAAAAAAATCAGTATGTTAATGAAAATATGCACAACTCTTTCCATTTTGCGAATGACAAATACTAAACGTAATTTTAGGTATAAACAGCGAATTTATCTGTCCATGTATGCATAACTTTTTAAGCATGCCAAAACCTTCGTGTTAATTTTTTAATTAATTTTAAAAAATTGCCATGGAATATCTTCTATTTTAATAACCAGCAGTTTGTTATGCATGCTAAATTTGAATAAAGCATTATTTTTCTTTTTTAAATGAAGAAAAAATCCTTTTCTTCTGTATAAATATGTATAAAAACGAAAGTCGAAATGATATTATCATCAAGGACGTTTGGGATTGAAATGCACGACGGAGAGATCGCAAAATATGTTTCATTGCCGCTAGAAGTGTGCGATTCACGTTTCATGTCATTTTATTCTCTGTGATAGATAACTCACGGGCCAAAAAAAAACATTGAAGTTAAAAATACTCGACTCATCAACGGCATTGAGCACATAAAGGTATGTATTTTTTCTCATCACGAGAACCTGCACGCATGCATCAGAACATTCTGCTGTGAATTCGCACCTATTCAACGCCCTATCGATGATTGCAAATTAAAAAGACGGGAAAATAATTCCGTCAAATGGAAGACACATCAATATTTTTGTCCTTTCTGTCGTCAGTATTACGTTCCTGTTATTGCTGGCGAGAGGTATATTTTTCTCCGTGAAAATTTTATATCGCCGGAACACATAGTACGTAGGCATGCGTATTTTAAAATAATCCAGGCGTGATATGAAAAATTATGTATTTTGAGGGATCTCAGAATGTATTTTCCGCTTCGCGTATCATTTTTCCAACCTCCCTCACTGAAGCAAAGCGCTCATCCGGCGGATGTTTTCCCACCTACTTCAAATACGTGCAGTTGGAAATTTCCATTCGCACGCCAACATATATTTAAAAAATACAAAGCAGAAATGAAAACATTTTCGTCCTCAAACGTCATGCTAAAGTAGTTTTTTTTCTAATCATAAAAAGGGTTTTTTTCGAAAACCGTGACCAAGTTACTTTTCGAGCAACCTGCGACTTTTGAACCGTCTTGAAAACGGAGTTTTGTACGAAAAAAAAATATCTTTAGGTTGGAATAAATGCGACAGTTCTTCCATCTTCCACTCCTTTTTTTATTTCGCCTAAGTTCTTTGTGCGTTAAGAAACGTTTGGATGAAAATGAGAGACCACCTACCAGTTTAGAAAAAAAAATAGCATGAGCATGTTGGGAAGGCCCCCACCTTCCGAGGCGAAATGTGTAGCGGAGGCGAAAACTTGTCGCGCATGGGAAACCATGCCTGTGATCCGACTTCGTCACACACCGGATGGACAGGACGTGAAGGCGAAACAGGCGGGGGAGGGTGGGATGACAACGGGTGGGGGAAGGGAGGCAGGAGGGGCACGGAAGAAATGGCGGGCTCCGGATGGAAGTTCCCTCTAGATAAGGCAATTTCACGCCCGGAGATTTAAAAAAAAAACTTGCTCACAAAATCCCTACCCTCTCCGTCCCCCCGGTAATTTTCCTCGACCATCTCGGAAATGAAGATCTTCAATCCTCATTTTTATTTTTTTTCCTCCTTGGGCCACTTTAGTAGCCCCCAAACGCTTAATGGACCCGTTTTTTTTACATCTGAGTGTTCTCCTCGTGAGGGAAAGAGTAAAATATGGGAGTCCCTTTCCTCACAGCGATTAATTATTGTAACTGTACCGAAGAATGGTGTAATATCTTACCTCTTAAAAATCACAGTTTTATGTAAAATACAGATTGAGCAGGATTTTTATTTAATCTGAAACAGGGCCATGGTTTTTAAGGTATTTTTTATTTGTACCTACTACCGTCAGAAATGGTCCTCGTAAAAATTCGAATCTACATGACCAGATTATGTGTCATATGTCGATGCGTTGGTCAAAGTCAACCTAATAGTTGACATTATTTATATTCTTTTAAATATTTAACTATTATTCTTTTCCGTACAAGTTCTTCAGCTTTTAAAATAAAATGTCGATAAGTCGTAAATTCTATCCATTGCTGCGCTGTTTTAATTTCACCTGGTAACCAAAGTATTATTCGATATAAAAATGCAAATCTACACTGTTGTTAACGCTCCAGTATGGGAACAATGCCATGAGTCTCAAGTTGGTATTTTGTGTGCTCAAAGTTCAAAACTATGATGATGTGCGCAATGTGAGCGTTGGAGATTATCCAGTGTCAATTGTAAATAAAGTTTTAAGGGTGTTTACGTAATAGCAACCGAAATTCTGAATTTTATTTAGGAGTCTTTTGTTTGTACTATATTTGTTTAGCAAATTTTAACTACGACTTATAACTTGTGGTGAAAATCCTACCATTTGTAATGGAATTCAGGACAGATAGTGTGACAGAAATGTTAGAGACGGATGGACACCGCTCCGACTCAGAAGGAAGCTGAACAGGCTATGTGGGATGTTCAAGATAGTAAATAAAGAGAAGGGGTGGGAGGAGCTCTCAGAAAGATTAGACAAACCAAATTGCATTGGGCGGAAGGACCATCAGTTCAAAATAAAACATAGAGGGCACAAAACAAATATTAAAAAAACTCCTTCCTCAATCGTGGAATAAAATAATGGAATGAGTTACCTGAGGATATCTTTAAGTCCTTACCTTATTCATTAAATAAATTTAAAACGAGGTGTATGCTCGCCTTAAAAACGTGTGAGTGAGAAATAAAACCGTATGTACTTGTGCTATGAATAATGTGTTAACGGGACGCGATTTTGAACGGTATATGAAATTGAAGATACGTGATTACGGACGAAGTGTGGCGATGGACGGTGCGTAGTATGTACTCGTGTGGTGTACACCTAATCCTTGTGTGATAGTAAAGGAGAGGTCGGTAATCTTAAAAGTGTCATTGAATATACGAGCATTTTATCTCATATCTGTTCTTCTTGTGTGTGTATGTATGTGCATTGTAAGAGTGACCAGTGATCAGACTGGACCGTTGCCACCAAGAAAATTGCCTAATTGCAACGAAGTATGTAAATAAATAAATAAATTCATTACAGAGCAAACTCAATTTTGCGCCAACAGATTCACATCTTATTTTGGAGCTACTCACGAACAATGGTGAATACAATCATCTTCCCGCGGCAATCCACACCCTACTTCTGTTAGAACTATCTACTTAACGTCTGCTACTCCTGTTCTTATCTATATTTAACTTAGTGTATATAATCACGTGATGTGTTGACATCTTAAATTTGAGGTAAAATTATTCTAGAAAAGACATTATGCTACACAGATCATTTTAATGCCGGTACTGTCATTACGTGTTTTTTTAGATCAACGGTTAACATAAGCATTTGAAGGTATTTGAAGGAGTATCTTTTTTATACTACAATTATATATTTATCGTATTTTGATCCTTTGGAATCAATTCAAATATATCAGTGTCGTTTCGTCTATAGAAAAATAAAACAAGTTATTCCGCTTGTGTATTTAGAAAAGCCATTTTAAAGACCTAATCAGCCCAAACATGAGAGTATTTGTGCATGATGACTATGATTAAGTTTTTCCGATTTTTCTCGGTGATTTAGCTGTTTTCAAGGTTATAAAAGTAAAATAGATGAAATATCTTCATGAATCAGTCGTAAAATATATTCCCGATTTTCAAGGAACGTTTCTACGCACCTAAATGAACTTCAGAGACCAGATAGCTTCGCTCGATACGTTCTAGATAAAATATAGACCAGGCTCTGTAGAAGATTAGACGATTTTTTTTCCAGTCAAGCACAGTGCTTCCTAGGAATTCTGAAGTGATCTCAGCGACGGATGACAAACTAGGTCAGTGAAGTTTGAATGCGCCATGGGATTTAGTCCTCAAAAAGTGCGGATAGATAATAGTGGGCTGATTACTGCTTCCCGACAATGCTTCCCGGGACTCCGTCGGCGTTTTATAAATGCCCTCCCGTCCCTCCACTAGCGCAAGTAAAGAAAGGGCCGCGGGAAGATGACCTTCCTCCCCCGCCCGCCGATTGCCGAACCTTGAGTATCAAATGCGATAAATGTCGCGCATGTGTGCCGCTTGAGTGGAAAATCCATTTCGCAGCCCCGAGTGTGTGCAAAAGGCGAAACTCTGACTCCGGAGAGCACTTGACCCAATTTCTCCCGCTAAGGGCACATCGGCCAACTTAATTCCTCGCGTACTTGCCCGGGAGGGGTTGGAGGGTGGGGGAGAGTGGTAAGAGGAGCCTTAACTCAGCGTTGCCCGGTGGTGCCGAGCGCCACTGGCGCCTGGGACCCCGCCGTTATATCATTCAACTCCCACTCTCCTCCTTCCCGCCCACGTATTCTCTCCCAGCATCAATCCTAATGGAATGTAGCGAACGGCACTCTCGTATGTTTTCACCACAAGAGGAAAGGGTAACCGTTGCCTTCCTTGCATTCACCTCCTCCTGATACGGGCGCTCAAAATAATGAGAACATTTTGACCGTGTTGTGCTGAGGTATCAGGTGGTCACTATGGTTTCTTTCTCAACGGTGAGGCTCAGCCCTTCATACACATACATAAGGCCCTTTCTGCATTTGTAATACTTATTTCACTTTTCTTCCAAATATAACATCCAGACAAAATTGAGTAGCTTCAGACGTAATTTGGTGGAATTCGAGCATAATAAAGAACAGATAGTAACAATTTTCCATTAGATAAGTTTAATAGTGCGACCAGATTCCGATTAAGTACCGGAATATGATGTAATTCATTGATACCCTTTCGTCCCATTAAACTTATCTGGTGGAACATTGTCACTATATGTTCTTCATTACAGCATTCAGGGTTATGTTGGATTTTTAAACTTGATCACATTTGCAATTGTTTCGAATATTGCACAGCGTTACCGGTTTCTTCATTTTGAATGATGACCTCTCTCCATTCTCTCGAAACAATAGGCATTTAAAAATTCCCTCTCCATAGAAGTCTGTCACTCGATTTTGGCCTGTTATATTTTTACCGTTTTCCAAGAATGTCGACTCTCGTCAGCGAAAAGAGTTCTTCGGGATGTAAAAAAAAATAGTATTGATATCTGTAAAATAAATTTGCCATCTCCTTTTTGGTTCCTCGGATCATCTTAGGCCATAGACGTCGCTTTTTAAACCTCCGCATGCGGGAAAGGAAAAAAAATGAAAACAGAAATGCGCGCATGTATTGAGATCTGCAATAAATTTAGTTTAATACCGAAACCGAGGTGTCCTATGCACCTAACTACTGAATCGACCATGACAATTTTACATTTATTTGTTTAAATAAGTGCATGCGTCATAATCATCACGGCTATATTCTTTTTGAAATTGTTAACACGCAGCTGTCCTCTCGACTTTTTAGCCTGATAGCGTACCATTTCTTAAATTTCTACTCTAATCTCCTCTAAATTCCTCCATTGTGATTTAAGTACACCGTCAGCTTGGATTTTTTCCCATCTAGTTTTCTCTTGTCCTGTTCATAAGCCTGGAGATTACTTTCTTTCTTCATATTAACGTGTTTTTCGGAGTTTTATTTCCTCATGCAGCTTTCTACATTAGAAGCAGAACCACCGAGGTGGTGAGTGGCATCTGAGACTTTTTTCACGATCCAGCTTAGTTTGTTAATAATAACTCTTGCATATTTAAAAAAATAAATTACCTTTTGTGGCCTATTCACGCCGAAGGTATCATTTTCGCGAAAGTATTCTCTTTTTTATATATAGCAGAAGGTACATGCTGATCTTTTTTTTTACTATTTTGAAATAAGTTAGCCGAGTAATGCGATGGAGAACATTTTGATCCCCTGGAAAATTTACTAAATCGCTTAGGTTTGCGGCTTTAGTTAGCCATTTATCCAAGGAGTAACAATTAAAGCTACGTGAATTTAAAATTAGGGACACAAGAAGAAGAAGTAGGTTAGGCAAAGAAGCTTTAACAAAGAGGGAATTGATGACAGGGATGTGTGCGTAAGGATCCTAAGAAAAGGTTCATAAAAGTTTTTATTCGGAGCGAGGTTTTGTACGGCGCGGAAACATGGTCGTTGAAGAAATACTATGGGCGTAGGGAAAAGGCTTTTGAAATATAGGAATGTAAAAGGAAGGAAAGGATAAAATATAAGGTAGGTAAGTCAAGCGAAGGAAGAATAGGCGTGTAGAGAGAGAGGATTTTTTGAAAGAACTTAAAGGAAGCAGGAAAGATGGGTGCAAAGCGTTTTGTTTGGAAATGGGTTGTTGAAGACTAGGTTGTGAGAGGAGAACGTTGGGAAAGTAAGGAAGGGGTAGAAGTAGGGTAGGAATTTTGGAAGAAAAGGAGGAAGGGAGGAAGTATGCAAAATTGAAGATTGGGTTCATTTAGTGTAGGGTGTCAGGTTGTGTCTTGTTTGGTGAGGTTCAGTATTAGTGTGTGTATCCATCTGTGATCTGCCATAAATAGTAGAATTCCAAATTATAATATCTATCTCTAACTAAAATTTAAAAAAAACCAATGTTTCGAGTTTCGCTTCTATCCTACTTGACGGCTTGCATTCAGAAAATTTCATCTCAAAGCTAATGTTTGTACGAATGTGTTAAATATCCAAAGATTGGCATCCATCATCATTCGTCGCTGCATTTTTAAAAACTGTTGGATTGCATTTGAAAAATACGCATATAAGTAAATATGCACCTTAAATTTTAACTACTTCAAACTTCAAATGGTGGCACGAATAGAATAATAATTATGATGATATGAAGAAAGCAATGGTCTTGGACGGAAAATCTTTACGCTTCGTTGCAGAGTATGAATAGCCAAATCGTGAATAATGACCTGAAAAATGAACAAAATTCATCGTGCATTATTTTTGATAAAAGGACCGAAAAGTCCAATATGCTCTCTTTATTTTTCTAAAATAATATCAATCCTTTGACTTAATCTTTGAAATTCACTTTATTGTTCAATTTAATCTTGATGATATTTGATTCAATGATATTTTTGTACTGATATCAATTTCATCTGTAGAATACTGTGCGTACAATTAGGTGTTTTCAGCATAGGATAGGTATGGTAAGGTCTTTTAGGTAAATATTTCAATATTTCTGAAATATTATTGGAATTAAGCAAGCGTTCATTGTCCTAAGCCATTTCTTTCATCAGATGCTCGTAAGTGTTATTCCTTTGTTGAATAAAAAATTTCTATCCGTCTCAATTCTACTTCCTCCATTTATCTCTTGTAATCTTGTTCAAAACTTTCCTTAATACAGTTGTTTACTGCGTAAAATTCGTTTCTATGCCTTTCAAGGTCATGTTATGGACCAAATTCCTTACAAATATTTAACATATTCACTGGAAATGTAACTCACAATTTTCCATATTTTAATTAATTTTTTGGGTAAAATTTAATGTACTAATTAAATCGTCTTTATTAACATCTTCCTAAAAATACCGTAAAAAATTAATTTCGTTGACACCATGGAAAATATTTGCTTATTGAAAATATTTAAAAAAGAACGTGCGAATGCATATCTACCTTAACATTTTTCCTCATAATAAATTTGGTGTTCTCCTACGGTATTGTTATTATAGCCTTCTTATATCCTGAGAATATTATTATTTTGTCTTATTCGGACTTATGTTTATACCTTATCTCCGGCATTGTGTCTTTAATGCACTCCATACAGTGACTGAAATCCCTTGGCTTACTGGTTGCTGATTCTTGGAATCCGTGAATTTGACTTAAATCAGCTCCCATTCTTCTCTTCTTCCTATCCCTAGACTTCTCACATCATTTTCTTCGTGAAGATATTACAAGTCAAAATATTCGGCTGACCTGAATTTCCGCGCGCTATCTAACCGGCGCAG
This sequence comes from Hetaerina titia, assembly GCA_037158775.1. NCBI lineage: Eukaryota > Metazoa > Arthropoda > Insecta > Odonata > Calopterygidae > Hetaerina > Hetaerina titia. The sequence continues at coordinate 84,080,810 of CM073776.1, read as the reverse complement.
TGTGTTTCCAGTGAGATTTCTATCCCTCCAGTTTACTTTTATATTCTCCAGTACTCTGAGATGAAATGAGGTAGAAGTATGTAAAGGATTAAATCGACAGGAAAGAAACTAACAAAGGATTAAGAATTGTGGGAAAGTAGAATAAACTGTTGGTAAAAATCCAGAGGAGGCAGGAAAGGTGGGTGCTGATCATTATAAATGGTAACGCACTGTGAACACTGTGATGAAAGGATAGCATTAAGCAAACGAGGCAGAGCGAGGACAACGATAGGCTTGTTGGATGGAACGAAAGGAGTCGAGGAGGAGGAATATGCTGAAAAGTTTAGTGTGGAGTGTCAGAGTATCTTGGTGGACGAACCCACAAATGAAACGATGTTCAATGTGTCCTTCTAAAATCTACATAACGGTATATATATATATATATATATATATATACATATTATTATTAGGTAATCTACCGGTTAAGGTAGGTTTTTGGATGGACACAACTATCAAATAAACATTTTGTGACTCCCCACCCAGCAAACTAATCTATATCAGGTCCCTCTTCATCTCGGTGTACTTCCTTCCTCCCTTCATCCCGTCCAACATCCCTATCCTGTTCCTACCCTTACCTCGCTTGCCCAACATTCTCCCCTCTATTACCCTCTTCAACATTCCACTACCGCTCAATAAATACGCCTTTCATCCATTTTTCCTGCCTCCATAGGATTTCTCTCAACAAACCCCTCTCCTCCCCCGCCATTTCTAGTACTTCCTCATTTGTTTTCCTTTCGGTCCATTTCACCTTCTCCATTCTTCTCCACACCCACATTTCAAAAGCCTCCAATCTACGTCTATCCTCCTGCTTCAGCGACCACGTTTCCGCGTCGTACACGTACATAGCTACGCTCCATAACAGAGTTTTTACGAGTCTTGTCTTAACATCCCTACTCAACGTCCCCGTCATCAACTCCCTCCTCCTTGAGAAAGCCTCCTTGCCTAGCGCAATTCTTCTCCTTACGTCCCTACCACTTTGACCGTGTTGGTCCAAAACACTTCCGAGATATGTAAACTGTTCTACCTTCTCTATTTTTTCCCCGCCTATTTTAATATTTAGCTTAGCCTTTTTCTTTCTGGAAAATCGCATAACCTTTGTTTTATTAATATTTATTCTCATCCCATATTTATCGCACTGAACCTCCAATTCACTCAACAATGCTTGCAACCCCTTGGCTGACTGAGCAACTAATGCTTGGTCATCAGCAAACCTAACCGATTTTACGAATTCCCCTCCGACTTTCATTCCTACCTCCAGTTCTTCCCATGCCTCTTTAATCATTTCCTCTACGTATACGTTGAACAGTACCGGTGACAATGGGCAACCCTGCCTTACACCTCTTCCTAACACTGCCCATCCGGACTCTCCGTTCCCCACTCGCACCTGAGCAGTCTGAGACATGTACAGGTTGCGGATCAGTCTCCTGTCCCTCCAATCCATTCCTATTTTCTGCAATACACGCATTAATTTTTCCCAATTCACTCTATCAAACGCTTTTTCGAAATCTACAAAACAGGCAAAAACGTCCTGATTGTATTATATATTCCTCTCGACTAGTTATCTCATTACTGCAATGACATCACGCGTACCTCTTCCTTTCCTGAACCCAAACTGATCATCCCCTAAGTAATCATTTGCCTTACTCTCTATCCTTTTGTTGATGATCCTGAGAATAACTTTAGCTGCGTGGGATATCAAACTTATTGTTCTGTAATCCTCATATATATATATATATATATATATATATATATATATATATATATATATATATATCGATATATATATATAGATAACAAATAATAACTATGCATGTTAAATGGTGAAGTGGTGCAGAAAGCGACACATTGATTTTTTTGTTTACACGGGTCTCGATAGTTCAGGGTAGATCGTTGGACTACTGACCGGAGGGTCAGGGCTCGATTCCCAGATAATTCTCTCTGGGCAACCTCAGCTCCACTCCTGCTGTGTGATTTGTCTGGTACCAGATCTTTGTGAATTTCATACGCCGTAGTGTGAACTTAGTACTGGGTAAACTCTGACATCACCTACCAAACCGACCTTTGGTTTGTGTTTATTTCCATGGACTTCAACCTTGACGTGGTTGAAGGGCTTGCACATTCCTATGACCCCTAGAGTTGTGCTGGCGGGGGCAATGATAATTTCTCCTGGTAGCATCACCCATGCCAGATAGGTCGAAAATTAGGAGCCAGACGAAAGTAGTCCACGCAGTGTCTGTTCCTCAGTGAGGCCGCTGCGAAGGCGTCTGACCCCAGTAGGTGGCCATTAAGTAATGGTGTCGGGTTGAAAACACTATTGAAGAAGGCAGCGGGAAACCACCTCAAATATTATTGATCGGCATATTATTATCAATGATCGGCATTGGGATGTTGAAGACTAATAGAGGGGAGAATTTTAGGCAAAAAAGGAAAGGGCAGGAACAGGATAGGGATGTTGGACGGGATGAAGGGAGGAAGGAAGTATTCAGAGATGAAGAGGGACCTGATGTAGAGTAGGTTGCTGGATTGTGTTTTGCTAGGAGTCAAAAAGTATTTATTTGGTAGTTATGTCCATAAAAACCTACCTCAACCGATAGATTATTTAATGATAATAATTATATATATTTAACTCATGTGAAACTCTTAAGGATGTGAATACTAATATATGTATCAAGTCAGGACTAGCGAACAAAAACACAGAAACACAAAAAAAAGGAAATAAACTCACAGGTTTTCGAATTTTCGGTAGTCAAGCCACCTTTCTCAAGGAAGAGAAAGAAGGAATTCCTTCTTCCTGGGTTCCTTCCCTCTCTTCCTTAAAATAGGTGACTTGACCACCGAGAATTCGAAAACGTGTGATTTTCTTTTCTTTTTTGTGTGTTTCTGTGTTTTTGTTTGCTAGTGCTGACTTGATATACAGTTATATATATATATATATATATATATATATATTATATTAATATATATCGTCTTTTGATGATCAGATTGTTTTTCTACACTTCAGTATTTTTTTACCTAGGAGTGGACATGACATAACCTATGTCAGTCCAGCACTCTCTTTGTCGAGGTATTTTTCAGACCTTAACTTCTTTGGCGCTGTTTATTACGAGGGATAGATACTAAATATCACTTCCACGTCAGAAACAGGTTGGGATTGCAGGCAGTGCACGGTGTGTGCGGTCGGAGGTCCGCTCCCTCCATTACACACGCCACTCTGCCAATTCCCCGAAGAAACGGAATGGGTAGCCACAGCCATAAGACCAGCGATGGAAATGGGAGTGGTACGAAATGTGGTCGCTCCGGTCTCGTATTGGATCTGGTTGACTGTAATGTCCAGCCAAGTAAACAAACGATCGGCCGCTCCACAGCTTCGACGTGCACCACCCGTCGCGTCTCATGCACTAGTTTATACACCCGAGGGAAGAGGATGCATGCATGCCTGTGTTTGCGCCTCCTGATGCTCACTCCTAAGCGAGCCCCTCCATTTAGTTTTACTCATCACGATCACTAAACGCGTTTCCAAAAAGGGTGATCCTTTTAAAACATCGTGATCACCATTTCAATTTTATCTAACCTAGGTCAATGTCGATGTAACTGCGAGTTACTGGCACATTTATTGACATTGTTTTCGGGGCAATAAAAGCGACATATTTCCGACCCCTAAGCATGTAGAATTTTATAGGAAAATGTGTTGCAAAATTTATATGCGTGTAGCAATCATCAGTTTATGCAACTCGCGTTTCCAATAGCTATTTCGTCACACAAAGTCATGATTGTCACGCAGTATAATGATGGCATGTAAAATGCGTAGAGAGCGAATTACAGATTAACTACATTCCATTTTATTTCTTCATATAAAAACAATGATGAAAGAAAATACTTTGCATATCTATGCAGAATATCTTAATTACGACCTAGGTTTCGGTACAGTGTAAAATTTTCAAGTCTAGAATATGACATGCTGTTATTACTTCCTGTAATTTTGTTTTTGTTTCCTTCAAAAAGATTAAGAAAAGGATGTAACTGCAAGCTCATGTAGATACGAATTGAATAGTCGGGGGAATATTAATGACATTTTGCAACTTTTGTCAATAAATTCGTAACAGTTTATATGATCATATCAAAAATAATTTTATTGGTGGAAATATAATTTGATTCTGAAGCGGGAGGATACTATATGACACCAGCTATTTGTGAGATCACATGTCATAATAATTACGTGAAGCCAGGAAACAAAAAAGAATGGTCACATGTATTTCATGTGATACTTTTTTACATTCAACGTGGATGATATTCATTACTCTTGCAATGGTTTTTTAAATAACATTTTTAACCAAACTTATTTTTGGAATAAGTGCCCTAAATAATTTTAAGAACATTTGCGAAAGGTTTTCACCTATCACTAGAGAAATGCGAAATACATGATGAGGTGGAGAAGAGAATGATAACGTAATATTAGCAATTAGTCTATTAATGATGTATGATATTAATGATAGTCTTTGATGATTGGCTTCCTTTCAGGTGGAGAGAGATCATATTAATAGATAAGCTTACAATAAAATTTGATTTCGGAAGAAGGTGATTGAAATACTCCTGTTATTTGGAATGGTAGAAATATTCTTCAACGAAAAAACGTTTTCTGCCTGCTGGCATTTTTCCCTCTTGTTGCGCAATTCCTGGAATTCATTAAGTTGTTTGATGTATTTTCTCAGAAAATAAGTAACACATGAAAGGATGCTCCATTTCTAAAAAATAATACGTATTTATTGTTTGGACAGCTGTCAGAGACCAAATAAAACCTAAATAAAAGGAATGGCGCAGGTGGCTATATCGACGCGTGTGTGTTGTGGTTTACAGAAATTGGTCGGTTAGCCGAAGGATAGGTAATTCCAATTGGGAGGAAATGAACTGATAGCGGCTGTTCCACTCTTAGCGCGGTGTAGAGCCGCCCGCCCATACAGCGTACTTCACCAACATCTCTTTTCCTCCCTCGGCGGTGGCACATGGCGCACGCGGCATATTTCCCAGGAGGTCGGCGCCTCTGCGGCTGCTACGTGACTTCCAATTGAGGCTGACTCACCCTTCGTTCTCTCAGATACTATATCCCTCTTCCTCGTCCCCCCTCCGAACTCCTAACGCCAAAATTTTTGCATCCTGTGCTTCGAATACTAACCTGTATTCATCGCAGAAGGAAATATCCTAATAATGATATAAAGCAAAATACGCCAAGCGAGCTTTACTCAGGTCGAGAAACACGAACCAAAAGCTATCGAATTAAGATAGAACGAAATAGAACGATTCTGTATGCGATAAGAATAAATCACGTATGGATTCATTACTTGACAGTCATTTTTTAATACCGCCTTAATTGCCTGCCAAAATCATTCTCCCTCGTTCAAGGTAGGTAACTGTGTTTTGAGAAATAATGTATCCAAATGTCTACGATATATATGTTTATATACTCAAAATTTTGTTAGTGCACACCTTTAGTTATGACTAAGTCACTCCTTCCGCTACTATATTGTTCTTAATGTGTTATGAAAAGCTGAATAGAGTTCACCTCCCCGCTGAAATAATTTAATAATTCAATAATGATAAAAATAATACAATAATAATAATAAAAATTAATGATTCATTTACTTTTCCCTTTATTAGTATTTTTTTAATATCCAAGTTTGTCGAAGTAATATTACGATTAATTGAAGTATAAGTAAGTATATGGTACATTTATGTTTGCATTTCTCTCTTCATCTTTGCATAATGGAAATTTGGTGGCCTGTTATTTTCACCCAGTAGGTGGGTAATATCAATTCGTTGACTAAAAAATTATTATTTCCATAATTCATCATAAATAACAAATAATGAAATTATTAATCGTATTATTAATTATTATCGTATTAATTATTATCGTTTTTGTGAAACATTATCCCAGTCGTTAATTCAGTTGCAAAATATGAACTTTCTGTGTATATTTTAATATATATATTTGGTATTAATTTTTCACATATCATCATAGTGTTTTGTGCTGAGTTTTATTGAACTTTTTAACCAATATGGAGTAACGTATACAGAGAGAATATATATTACATAAGTTCTCTTAGGCCCAGATGAAATTTTGTTGGTATTTTGTGAATTCAAAATATAAATATAAAACTAGAATCAGTCGCATTTGTATTACGGATGATGGTGTGCGAAATGAAACTAGGATTTAAACCATATAGTTTTTCCTGTGAAAAAAATACGTGAAAGAGAATTTCTTGGGTTTTTTTATTTAACTTTTGTTGAATGCCGACGCAGCAGCCTGGAAAAATGCCCGTTGAGACTTTCTGCGCTCTCTTAACCTGTTCTAGTATGCTCTGGTTCTAAAAATGCTGAGCATGTATTTTGGTGAATTTCCCGATTCGTAAGCAACCACCCGCTCTTGTACTCCGCAGCCGTGTTTATTTTTACACGGGGTCATTTTAATTCAGAACTAAGCTCCTTCAAATTTACAAACTGGAAAGTTCAGCCGAGTGGTTAAATTAGCATTTTAATGTATGTGTCTCTAACCCAAATTTTTCCGAACACCATTCAAATACATTACTCTGAAAAATTATTACGTCCTTCCTTACAGCATGAAATTATATTAAACGTATGCGTATGCTTGCGTTCGTCATCAATAAAATTTTGGGAACTTTGTATCGATTAATTAAAATTTATTATTTTTATAACTATCTTAATATATAACTAACTGCATCCTGTAATTTTGTTTTCAAATAAAAATTGGTTCTCGTCATCTGGATATCCGAATATTTTTCACATGATAATGCTTAGATTTATCCTCGCACTCTTGTCCGGTTGGTATTTTTAAGTAATTTATTTTTTCTAGAAAATGTCAAATATAGCCACAATTCTATTTTTAGCACATATACTTCATTTAAGCTCAATCATTCTACCCTTCTCATTGTTAATCTTTTTGTAGCTGTGGGCTTTTATTGAGACTAAGAAACGACGAACGCTTCCGATTTGCATTTTCTAATTTGACTATGGTGAAGTAGCGAAGAGATTATCCTAAGTAATTAGTCACGATTGAACTGGGAAATCAAAATTTTATGTAGGTTTTATCCAATATCACGAGCAAACTCAATCAGGTACGTTAATAAGCGAGAGCAAAAAACCCCTGGAATTTGCAATTTAATTACAATTTTGAAAGGTACCGTAATATTTCCTCGGGCGATAATTCTTGAAGTTGCGTAACAAATAAACGAACATACATTTTTAGTGAGAGTGAAAATCTACATTTTGTAAATACTATAATTCAAATAGTAATAGTTTCCTACTGTTTTTAAATCTCGCTAGAAGGAAGAAGGGGGAACGGGGAAGCACAACGTGATAAAAGAAAAATTAATAGACGAGAGAAAAGTGAACGTCACTTAGGAAAACAACAAATTTCTCGCATCTGATCGTTCTTTTATAATTGACAACTATTGATATTATCCCTTATTTGAACTTACCCTTGAGTGTGTGGAACTGTTTCTTCTCTTTACCATTTTTTACCAAATTACCCTCCCATTGTGATTGCTTTTACTCTAGATATCATGAATCCGAAGATTGGTCAGCCTCCCTCCATTATTCCCCATCCCATACTAATGCTCTTATGCCCTGGTGACCGCTCTTTGGTCCTGCATCCGGTTTTATTTTGCCGGGGTATTTGACCTTCCTCGTGTGACCTTCCATCCAATTGTCTCTTCGATTATGTTCTTTAGAAATCCGTTATGCCTCAAAGTGTGTCCAATCCATCTGATTTTTCTCTTCCCCAAAATGCACTATGTGGTCTTTTCCCCTTCTATTCTCCTGTATACTTTTTCATTATGTATACTTTAACTGCCCATTCTAGTCTTCATCATTCACCCCCAGAACCAAGTCTCGGAGATTTCTCTTCTCCTCCAGTCTACATTATTTGACCATCCAAGTCTTTTATTCATACAATGCCACTCTCCATTCCAATATTTTTACAAACTAATCTCTTGTATATGGTCATATTTTATTTGGGCAAAGGAGTACCCTGTTGGTTATAAACGACTTAACTTGAGATATTCTGCGCCTATATCCGTTGAAATTCGTTTATCTCTTTTTATGGTGCTTGCGATGCAGGCGAATAATTTTGCTTGTTCTAATTCTCTCTTGATAGAGAAAAACCTGCCTTTCTCTTCCGCAAATTATGGTTTTTTTCTTTTTGTTATAATCTTGTAATTTATTTTTTCCACCGTGTTGGAGAATACTTTCATGTCTAATCTATTTTTCGATGCATTTCGCGAATCGAATATGTTAACTTACCAACTCAAAATATTTTAGTCAGATAACCGCCTAACCTGTATTGTTCCTCGTTCACAAGTTCTTAATGTCACCTGGGTAATGAGCACTGGGAGATATTTCATTCGAAAGACTAAGTGTGAAATAGAGGCCACTCTTGACGTATTTACCCTTTATCTGCCCCTAGAGTCAACGGTTACGAAGTGCACAATTTCACATGACTGGGCTCCTTTTTTTTATCTAATCGCAATTACGCGTCCAAATCCTCAGGATTTGGATCCTCGTAGTTTTGTTTTCAAATTTATTCAGGACTATTTTTGTGTCGAATCCCGTTAGCACTTTCCTGGAACGCGTTCGCCCCAATATTTCTCCCCAATCCTCCCACCCGCAGTCCGCAGAAATTAAACCGGATGTGAATTCTGCACCCCTCCACCCTCGAATTCAGCCGCTCCGCCCCAAACGACGAGGCGAAACGATGGCGAGGTACAACACCACTCGTTCCCCGGGATCTCTCCAGCGCGAGCAACGGTGGCGGCACGGCCGATAAAAAGGACCGCCTTTTGTCGACTGCTCCTCCAACCCCTTGCACACACGATTTTCCTTTCTCGCCTTTGCTGGATAACGTCGAGTCTTCGCTACGGAATGATTTTATTCTCTTTTTATGCTTGCATTTTTTAACAAAATTTATTCCATGTGCGTTCCCTCGCTTCATTCAGCGGCTTCCGAACCGCGCTTACCTTTGTCGTGTGCGAAAAGGAAGAGCGGCCATTTGAATTATCGACGCGTAACCTTAAAGGGGACCGTTGTCATGGAGATGAAGATTACGAGTCCGCTTGTTCCACGACGACGACGTCATTGTTTGCGAGATCTTTTGTCTTAGATCTTTTTTTTCTGTGGAGGCGCATAGCAAACTTGTTTTGTGGCCATCGTTACACTGTTTCAATGCATAACGATGTTGATGTCGTTATCACTTCGAATAAAGATTTTATGGCATCGTTTGTCCAAGAGAGACCGTTTTCTAGGTATTTTATGGTTGATCATCACAAATTTTGTTGCTCGTAGTGTTCTCTAATGATATGACGTTAAATATAATTAGGTGTGTATGTCTCTATAATTATTTTATTTATCACATGTACTTGCAGTAATTACGTGCATATTTAAATGAAAAAATCATTAAATATTTTTTAATCATCGATGCCTAATTGATATAATATTCATTGTTGTATGCGGTGTACTTTAACTGGGGTAAAAAAAAGTTTTGCTCCTTATTTGAGGCAAATCTCTGTGTTGCAAATCTGAAATGAGGCCCATCTCTTCTAAATTACATTTAATAAATGTCAAGGGTATCATAAAATAAGCTTGGGTTTTAAATTCTGAGCAAAACTTCATATTGAACCCTATATTCTCTTCTGAGCCCGTGGAGACTTTGAAAATCATTTGTTCAATGGCCCTTTCAACATCTAAATACTAATTATGCCATTTATACTTCAAGGTTTCACTTCGTAAAATGGTTTTATGTGCATATTAAATGAATATGTAATTTTCCACAGACTGAAGTTCGTGGAAAATTACAAACGGATTTAATATGGACAACGTGCACATATGTAATTTAAATCCACTAATGGTAACCGTAAGAACTGGAACGGAGATAGACTGAAATAATTGCATTGCAAAAATTAAAAAAGTAACCTTGGAAAGCAAAAATTCGGGGTATACGTTGCGTGGGTGTATTTTTCCAGAATTTGGAACGTGAAATCGAATTCTGTTAGCCCTTATGGAAAGGGTCATTTGGGGATTTGAAGTAAATGTTAGCTTTTATGTGTGGCTACAGGAGTTCTAAATTTTTCTGTACATTATTTTTCTCCATCGAAAATTTCTCGTAGTTCGTGTTGTACCCTATGGATTCCCTTAATTTTTTCCTCTGTCGTCAGATTTCCCAGAGGTCACATACCGGTTTACACAGAAATTTCTCTCGATATGAGATTCAAGGGGAAATCGCTGCAGCAATATTATTTACCCCTGCATAGGATATTTTTTGATAAGGTAATCTACCGGTTAAGGTAGGTATTTGGATGGACACAGCTATCAAATAAATATTTTGTGACTCCAAACAAAACACAATCCAGCAACCTACTCTGCATCCATACAAAATATTATAATTCATAGGATATAATCCCATTAAATAACAATATCATAACAATTGTTTTAATTTGAACCTGAAGATAACTTTTCAATGGAGAAGTTGTTTTATGTCATTTTTTAAATTCGGATCATATTTTTTTAAGACTCTTTCTTCAAATGTTTCTAACTTATTCACAACATGGATAAACTACGTATTCGAATTAAGTTATTTAGTTGCATAATCACTTTTCTGAGACAGACAGCATGAAGCTAAGTGAAAAGGCACTAATTCATTAGAATTCTATCAATTCTACGATATTTAGTTATGTGGGAATCTTTCAATTGAGTTTCATAAGCGGGATTAATCGCAAAGTCAGAAGCTAAAATCTCGTGTTAAATGTCATAATGCGTGAAAATTTCCCATAAATATAATTTGAATTGAACTCAGTGATGGTGTGTATATCCATGGCTGATATTGCTGAGTAAAGTGAGTGTTTTCTCTAAAGAGCCATAAAACTAATGAAGCTGATCTTTGTGGAATTTTTCTCTTGTACAAAAAAAATTAAAACACAGAAATTCCACAATTCATACTTAATCTGAATTGTGGAGATGAAATATTAATTATGGAACGGCTGTGATTTATTTTTTTTTGTGCCATTAAAGCTATTTTAAGTTTTAAGTTATTTTAAGGTAAGAGGACCTTGAGTTTAAAAAATGGCATCACAATCTGAATTTTTGAAATTAATTTAAAATGTTCGTTACTGCTTTTCCGTCAATTGGAATATATACCATTTTAAACGAAAGATAAATGTAGTTCATATGATTCCAGAATGTCTCATGTTTAGCTGTCGCCGTCTTACGTACATATCTAAAAATCTGTGTGCTGGAAACTAGCGCACAGTCCTTTGAAATGAATATTAGGTTATACGTATAATGGATTGGAGATTAAAGGCTTTGGGTTAGGTCCAACAATTCCGGCGATGAAATATATTTTGAGCATAGGTAAACTTGAAAACAAATATTTTGATAATGAATCGGGTGTAACGAAAAGTTATATCGGGTTAATCATTGATAAATTCTCAAACAATTTTCACACCAAATCTCCTAAGAAATCTGAGGGAGATAAATAAGTGCAGAAATTGCATTGCGGCGACGAAAAATAAATAACCTCCCGCTGGGAAATTTCCTTCTTTCATTTTCCTGAGATCGAAAGGAGCGCAAATATATATTTTTGAATGAAGAGGGAACTGAGTGAATGAATGAAAGGGATGCTTCTGTTGAGGTATCATCGGAATGAGACTGAATGCTGTGTAAAAGGCAGGCTCTTTTGGAAGATTCCGACAGCTTTTGTCCGATTGGAAGCTTGCCAATACAGGACCACGTTCCGGAGGCTGAGAAAAGGAAGTAGATTTTGGGAAACGTCGACACTTTTTGGGCCTTTTACCAACAACCATTTCGTAATGTCTTCAATTTAACGGTCCAGTAGGTTTGTGAGGCTTTATTTGCTTGAATTTGATAGTTTATCCTTGGATGATACATGAACCCTTATTCTTTTTTTACGAATAATGAACGTCGCCTCCCTAGGTACATGTAACTTTGCGGCATCAATACTCGTATATTTAAGTCGTTTCAACGGCCTTTTAGTCGGAAACATGCACTTTATTTTCCTGAAATGAGTTTTTAGTTCTGCTTGCCAGAGTTTAAGGGAGAGAGCTGTGTGACCATAAAGGCTAAATATGTAACCTGCAAATACTATGGCAGAATTTGTAAAAGATGGTGAATATATTTGTAATTAAATAATAATTAAAGAACTTGAAATTTAGCGATAAATTCAAGAGTTTGAGGATAAATTATAATTTTTGAGGGACATGTTCAGAAATTATTGGTCTTTTTCATAAATAATTTATCTAATTCCATCTGATTGGGTGTTAGTACATTTTGTTTTCATAAGGTTTGTTTAGGAATATAATAGAAGGAAAAATAGAAGGGAAGATTTCACGAGGAAGACCAAGAGACAAATTAAGAAAGACGTAAAACAGAAAAGGAATCAGGGATTGAGGGAATTGACATTAAATAGAGGCGAATGGAGGGCTGCAATAAACCAGTCCAAGGATTGAAATTCTGACGATGATGATGGAGGGTTTTAACCCAATGAAACATAGTAAGCCAATGAAAACGGATGCGTGGTTTGCCAAAATTCAATGACCGTCTTGAAATATCTACATTTAAATGATTTCACAGACAATAATGGTGTGTTTTATGTCGTTTCAGTGGGTGATATTTGCTCAAAATTTATTTCAGTATATTTATTAGTTTCCCTTTTATAGAATAGATGTCTGATACACTATTTGTTCCATATGAAACGTGTCCTTTTCATGTGATGAATCTTTCCAGAAATATCGTCTAGCGAAACTAAAAGGAATACGTTGCCTCAACTTCTGCAGTCATAGAATAGTTACATTTTGCTTTTTTCTTTGTCTGAATCCATGTTCATTCCATACTCAATGTAGGAAAAGTAGTTTAATACTGTGCTAAAGCTCTTGGTAATTGTTTTTTCTTCCTGATCCTTCGTCACTGGTTGTTTTCATCTCCATCTCATCCTAGCAGTTCCTTGAGCATATCTAAAAAATCCCAAAACAACTGATTAATCCTGAAAAATGTAGTGGGCGGCGTAGCAATATGTGCCTTGATGAAAGATCTCGCGACCTCCTCTCCCTCTTTTTGTTAATCTCTTTTTTCACGCTTGGAGTAAAAAAAAGCCGAGGGCCGTTTACGAGCTCAAGTTCATAGTTCACTGCTAAGGTTTTCTCGCGACCTTGTCGTAAAATGGCTTCTCACTTCTTTGTAGACAGGTCTCTGAACGTAACTTGCTCAATCACTTACAAGAAATGATAAATTATATCCAATTTGTATCACACGCGATTATTTTACCTTGAGTTTCGATCAACAAAAAATAAGTTGCTCGAAGGATTTTGTGACTCTGTTACTGTTGCTCTCTTTATAAACTAAAAAAATACATACACACGTAACATATATATATAAATAGTTTATATATATATGTATATATATTATCTATATATGTGTATTTATGTTCGCTATAAAGAAGCTTAGGATTATATAAAAGGTCATGTAGAAGATTTTTCGTTGATCTCTGTAAACACTAATCATAAAAACATATTATTACAATTCCTCAGGGTTTATAGTGTATGATTTAGCTTCATTAAGTTTGGCAATAATATAAATCAACAGTTTGTCTCCGGCACCATTTCCTGAACTAAAACATCTGTTATATCACCTCATGAAATGTATTGCTAATTATTCCCCATTTTACTTTGTCACAATGAACAATATTTTTATCTATTTATTTATTCAGTAAACATTTTTCACGTAACTATTTGTCAACTAGATATATATTTAAATTTTCAATTCAAGACCATTATTACTTACCCGCTAGACCATCGCGGGATCGCGGTGGTCTAGCGGGTAGAGCGTTGGACTGCTGACCAGAGGGTCCCGGGTTCGATTCGCGGGCAAGGCACTTTGGGCACCTGCAGCTCCACCCAAGCTAGTTGATTTTTCGGGTACCAGATCTTCCTGGGAAACCATAACCGGCACAGGGAAAGGAACTGGCCCCCCTACCCTGATGTGTGAATATTCACACGCCGTCGGGCTTGGTACATGGGTGAGCTCTACCATCACCTACTAAACCGACCTTCGGGTTGATTACTGTGTTTATGGTTTTTATTACTTAGGAAGGTGAATCGTGCAAAAAGGAAGGGAGTAATGGAAGAGGCAAGAAGAAAATAATAAGCATTATATCCCCAACGGAGGGGGAAATGTATCTAAGAATAGCATACTGACAACCACCAATGCAAGGCTGGAAGTAAGGAAGCACTTCATTTCAACTTACATCTTCCGCATGGTTCCCCCATGGCGGTGAGGCTTAAACATTAACTGGAGCGTAAAAGAGAAGTTTGGCGAAGTGTATAGGGAATGCAGTGCTAAGGAAAAGAATGACGAAGATCAAATGGTGGGGAAGAGATCTTAGGACTAGAAGGAAGATCTAAAACCTGGACAAAAGCTGGGATACGCCTTGAGGAAACCTTTGTGACACGACGAAAGTCGTCCAGGAAAATGTTGACGGGGAGAGTTAGACGCCAGATTTGAGGCATATAAATAAAATTGGAGATTAAGGAGAAGAAATATAAGGTCTTGAGAGGCGCGACAAGTAGACGATTAATTGGAGAGATGCATTGAACCAATCTTAAGGCTGATGAAGCAGAGATGATGAGATATATATTGACAATCTAAAAAAATAATATTGATAAATAGAGACCAGACCCTTCTTGGAGTGTTTAGCAATTACGTAAAAGTAAAGGTTAATCAAGGAGGAAAGTACGGGGACATGGTTTTACAGCATTGATGCCCGTAACATTCTTGTGCAGTGTCGACTGCTTGCTGTTGTAACCGTCGTACTTATTCCTGACCTTCACGAACTTCAATACATAAACATTGATAAATTATATTTTATCCATCGAATCGACGACAAAAATTCAATCAAGCCTAGGGTAATCGGAGCATTAATTAATTGATCAATTTAGCCTTTAAAATTTTTCCTGCACGTACTCATCAATTCCTCCCTTTCGGATTGTATTAATTGCTCTTCACACTTAAGCGGGAGCGAAGATAGTCTTCTCCATTTCATCGGAAGATGATCTTTCTCGCCTGCCTCCCGTCGCGCCCTTCACTTATTCCCGCCCCCTTCCTGCCCGTCCTCCTCCTCCACTTTAATACCCTCATAGTCGTCTCACACCCTGAGAATCTAACCTCATCCCCCAAGGCCCTAGAGAGAGAGGAACGCACTCACGGAGCCGTCCTTTTATCCGCCCGTTTCCATGGTAACCGTGTGGGCCGGGTTGCCAGGCAACGCGTCCTCGTCTCCTTTGCCCAGGCGCGCGCCGGGGCGGACCCCTCCCCTCTCCACCCACCCCCGTAAGTGGAGCGCATCTGCACCCTCCCCCCCATTAACCGCGCCCCCTCACAATGGGCCCACCCTCACTCCGCTCCCTCTCCCCCTTTCCCGCACCCTTGCGACCGCCCTCGCCTCCTTGCTTCCTGGTCAATCCGCGCGCCGTGCCGATGCGCCGCATTCTCCCGCCCATTCGCAAAACCCCAGGGCCCACCCAACCAACCTTTTCTCCCCCCCCGCCCGCCCACCCTTGCTCCCCCTTAACCCCGTTCGTAGGTCGGTGGTTCTGAAACCAGATGTGGTGTTTTTTTCTCTCTCTTTGCTTTCATTTAAACGATACGGTGAGGCCCGATAACCCCCTAAAACAGCTGTCTCCCTGGAGTTCGCATCGAGGAAACGTGCTGACCGGCAGCATTGAACCGAATTCTGGTTACTGGGTCCATGGTGAAGTGAACGTCGGTTTGACGAGAATCATATCTCTTCCAATGTGCCCAGTTGCAAATTTTACCAAACGTTATCACGATGCGTTAGTGTACCGAGAAACGGTCGAGTCATTATATAATATCGAAAATTTGTGAAAAATAATATAAAATTCTGCTTCGTAAAATGTTGTGCTCAACTCGGCAGTAGTCATGGCAAAACAGAAAAGTGTTGACCAATGATAGAAATATTAAAAAAGTGATTAAATTAAAATTTAATAGGATTTTTTTTATAAACAGAGACGTGGTTCAGGCGTGATATGGTGGAATAACATTATTAATTAAAATTTCCACAAAATAAAATTTTATTAATACGACCGGTTTCAAAGCAACTGCATCATCTTCTGGTGAGAAAAATAAAATAAAATTTTATTTTTGTGGAAAATTGCTAATTTTAATTAAGGATTTTTTTATATTGTGAAAATATTATTTATTTAGGTACTTGCACGCAGGTATTTAGACTAACAACTTCATATTCTTTCTTCAAACAATTATTCTATCAAGTCCAAACATTGTTCATATATATTTTTACGTCTAGTTCTTATGAAAATCTACGGTCATTATTTCAGTCAAAATGGCATTTGACAAAGTTGAGCCTGAAACGATTGATTTTAACGTGCATGGGGGAGTTTATATCGACAGTTGTAGGTTCTGATTGGAAGATTAAAAATTTATAACAATTCTCTTAAGAATTATTTCCGCTGTTGAAATTAGCATTCTAAATACAAGCTTTTTTCAGTTCACTGAGATTCTCATATTTTCTCCTTATGTTAGTTTCTTAAGAACGAACTCTTTATTGGAGAATTTTCCGGTTAGTAATTGGTATACTATATGTAGTAAAATATATTTTTCAATGAATTATAAATGTGTAATTAATAAGTAAAAATTTACTTAACATTGTAGAAATGTAATTGCGACGATTTTCTCAAATGCATAGATGCCAAGAGTCCCCAAGATTAGGGTTAATTTATCCTGAAAGTAAGACCACCAACAATACTTTAAATTCCAACTGGCAACCAACCATCGCAGTCTTCCTTTTGATTCACTTTAAATTTTGCATTTTCCATCGGATATTTACGAATTATTTAATATTTTTAATACACATGTCAAAGTTTTAAGCATTTATAATAAGATTTGAAAATATAGAGTTCGCAGACCTGTTTTGTCATATTATTATGACGGTAAGTGGTGACTATTGTTTTTTATGGCGAACTGGCGCGAAAAATATTTAATTTTAATTCCATTACTCTATGTAATATTTAAAACTAAGGAGGATAAAAAAATAAAGTTTTCAATGGAAAGTAAGAAATTGGTGCTTGAAATAGAAGGGGAGGAGAGAAGGTTTTTGGGTTAAGATGCAGGAAAAATGGATGTAGTTATTGCTGAGTGACAAAGGATTTTTAACTAGAAAAATATTTGGAAAATCTTGGGTAAGAGCTGTAGAAAAAAAATATTAGACATATTCTACGGAATTAATGAATATAGAAAATATTTGGAGATAACAAAATGGTTCATTATATTACGGGTATAAGAATATGCACCGTCATGTAAGCGGAACTTAAAATTTCAGGCACGGTAGTAGGTTTTACGTGTATGTCCCGGAGTTCGTCGGAAACCTACCGTAACCGATAACCTACTGCTGGCAATAAAGGATAGAATATTTGAAATGTAATTCAATATATATGATCTGGTCTAATTCAGTGTTAGGAGGGATGAGCGCCAGTTTCCTAACCTATTAAAATCTTCGCTACCAGCCAAAGTAAACGTATGCTGTTTCATTTACCCAAGAAAATTTGCGACAAAACAAATGAGGAAACGAGACCGGATCCATTATGCAGACATTAGACGGAGAAAACGTTGAGCTGAAACACACGAAGCACGCAATCCGACACGTACTCCTTCAAAAAAAATATCTATCACTCGTGCGTTTAAAAATATCATTTGGTGCAATTCCATCCCTGCACTCTCCGCATCATCCCGGGATCCTTTCTTTCCCACCCTAAGGCAGCCCGCATAACTCTCCCTTTCCAGAATCCTCCCCTCTTCTCCCCTCCCTCTCGCGAAACACACCTCATTCTTGCACTCTCTCTCTGCTGCCTCCACGCCATCCATCCATTTTCCGCGACAAGATGGCTGGCTCCTCGAGTGGAGAGGCGTGTTTGGAGAGGCAGGCGGGAGAGGGCGAGGGTAATAATGACTGGGACACGCGTCAACGCATCACCAGCGCCCTTTGCTTTGCCATATCCCACCGCGCAAAAGTTTCGTTTATTAGCGTCGTCGGGGAATCTGCGGTTCTCTCCGACGCCTTTGTAATGTGTGTTCTCTGGTACGATGTGCGTACGTCGATAAATACCGGCCCTGATGAGGCATCTCTAGGGGTTCCTTCGAATCTCACCGGAGACTCATCCCCTTAAAGCTGAGATGAATGATACCGATCTCATTCTTCACTTTCTTTAAACTTCAATCTGAATTTTCATCTATTTTTTTAGTATCGCGGAGAGGAACCCGTAAAATATAACAACGAATTGATCGGTGGGGTTTTTCTAAAAAAATAACAGTAAAAAAAGAGAAAACTCGATGAAATTTTCAAAGCAAATGAAGATAAGTTTAAAGTATTTTTTTTAAATTAAATCACCCGGCATCTTTCAAACGGGGAACGCATTTCTGAGATGTTTGAAGACAAGACGACAAACCATAATGTTTTCCCGAGTTTCAAAATATTTCGAAAATGTTACTTAGAAATGAAGTTAATGATCATGAATGCCCTCTACGCCTGAGAACATCCGCCAAATGGTTAAACGTCAAGGAATAAGTTTTCGACTTGTTTTATTCTTTTCGTTGAAGTGTAAACATACCGAATCCACGCCTTTTCTCGCTCGTATTTCCGTCTCTTTTCTGCAGCTTCCCTTCCTCTGCCTCTCTTCGATCTCCTCACCTCCGCCAGAGACCTTCCAATTCCAGCTCCACCCCCCGCCTCCGTCCCTCCCACCCCCTCTCTCTCTCTCTCTCCTCTCCCCTCTTTCCCCTTCTTTCCCGGTAAAAACCTCTCCGCCCATTGTCATCTCCCAGACAGAATTCCCGCTGCATCACCTGAGGGATGTTTCGTGGAATTCTTCCCCCTTGGTCCACCTTTCCCTAAAGGGGTGGTTATATATAGACCAACATTCTATTTATGGGCGTTCTACAAATTGGAACTCATATTTCCCTATGTCTTAAGTGGGAGTAAATGGGAATCGATACTTTCAAGTATCTCTATCAGAGCAAAAATATGAGAATATGGGAATAAGTTAATTTTTATGAAATGCGACGAAGTGGAGTGTAGAATCAAATGTGCATATTTTTCATCAGGTGTATTTAGTGTGCAAGTCAGGATTGGTATAGCCAGGTTGAATGAAACCCAAGTGAAGCGTCAGCTATTGTATTACGCTTAAAGGCATGTAGTTGAAAGAATTTTATGGATCCGTTGAGGCTCTTTGAGCTATTGTGTGAAGCATACGAGGCAAATTTAGTAATGGAAAACCTCATTTTACTTAAGAATTGCCATAATTTTTTTAATCTAGATGGGCGATAATTTTGGGGTAAAAAAGACAATATTGGAAAAGATATTCTCTATTGGAACTTTTAAGGTGTTCCTTTGAGATTTAATGTTTATTTTAGGTTCTCAAAGATATCAGTTTCTGCCTTAGGAATTCAGCTTCGATATAGATATTTGTTCACACAAATGCCGAGTGACAAATGAGGAAGTGCCTCAAAGGGTGGGGAAGTTAAAAAAGAGATAACTATAAAAAGAGCGATATGAGTAAAAGAAAGTAAATTGAAAATATTTTCTGAGTGAATAATTTTTCGTATTCAGAAATGTAAAATAGTAGGCACAGTATATGATTGTAATGTTACATGTAGTGATGAAAACATGATATTTTTCTTAAAAATAGCTACTTCATGATCATTTTGGGCCGTACTTCATTTGCTTTATCTTTTACTCTTCAAAATGGCGACTATAATCTAGGATAGGTCAATGTCAGTTTCAAGAGTGACCAAAGTCATTTTCGTTAAACCAAGGTGAAGTATCAAGATTTGATGACTCATTTTCTACTGATTTTTGTGCTTTACGCTCATCGATAATAGTTTAATATGGGTTTATGGTGTATTTTAGTGCAAATATATTTCTACATGGTGCTTCTACGTTGGGATAAAGATAGGCCTTGAATATTTGGAAAAAAATTGGACTTAACTATAGAAGTAAATGTTATTTTTTTAGAAAAGGCACTCTATATTAATTTTATGTTTATCTTCCATAATCCATCTTTTGAAATGTACTTTTCAGACGGTCCTTAATGACTATGTCCTTCTAAGTATTGCGAGAATTTCCTTGTTCTTTGCCCTACATCCTTTCTTTCTTTTCTTTGATGAATTCTGCCTGATTTCATGCTGTCTAAAGAGCCTACTCTCTGTATTCCTCTAACTTACTTACCCAATGTTCTCCCTTCTATTACGTTCTTCAGCACAATACTACCTTTCAATATCTCTCCAATTCGCATTCTCTGCCTTTTGCCGGATTTCAACCAGTAGCGTCATTTCTTCCCACTCTTTTTAAAACCTCGGAGTTTGTCATCCTCTCTCTTTTAATGATTTTCTCCATTATCCGCCAAATCCACATGAAAAAAGTTCACAATCCTCCTATCCATATTCATCCTCTTGCCTCAAAGTTTAGGTCTCATATTCAGATAGCAAGAAGTACGATCCACATGAGCGTACGCTGAGTAAAATTGGCAAAAGATGAGAGTGGCTCCTTCGGTTCCTTCCATATTTTTCAATTTCATTAACTTTATTATGATTCGTTGACGGTGGTGAGTAAACGTTTATATTCTTATTTTTTCAAACTCAATTTTATATTCCGCGTATAAACGTATTTTATTTTTAGCTGAATAACAAATGAACATGTTTCAGTATGTATTAATACCATAGAGTAACGCCCGTTACTCTTTTAATTCCCGACTTACAAAAATATTTATACCCTTGATCTAGCATAGCTGAGTAAATTGAAAATTCAGTGCGATAGATATGGGATAAGAATCAATATAATTGAAACAAAAGTCATTCGATTCAAAAATAAAAATATTTGGCTTAACATTAAAATAGGAAGACAGAAACTAGAGCAGGTGAAACAGTTTACTTTCTCGGAAATGTTTTGAACCAAAATGGTGAAAGTAGTAGGGACGTAAGCAGATGAATTGCACTTGGCAAAGAGGCTTTCACAAGGAGGAGGGAGTTAATGACAGGAACGTCGAATAAGGAAGTTAAGAACAGACTCGTAAAAAATTTGATATGGAGCGTAGCTATGTACGTGTACGACGCGGAAACGTGGTCACTGAAGCAGGATGATAGAAGTAGATTGGAAGTTTTTGAAATATTGGTGTGGAGAGGAATGGAGAAGGTGAAATGGACCGAAAGGCAAACAAATGAGGAATTACTAGATATGGTGGGCGAGGAGAGGGGTTTGATGGGAGAAATCCTATGCGGCAGGAAAAATGGATGAAAGTCGTATTGATTTGCTGTGGAATGTTGAAGACGGTAATAGAGGGGAGAATGTTGGGCAAGCAAGGAAAGGGTAGGAACAGGATAGGGATGTTGGACGGGATGAAGAGAGGAAGGAAGTACACTTGGATGAAGAGTGGCTTGTTGTAGCGTAGGATGTTGAGTTGTATTTTGTTAGGAGAAACAAGATATATATCTGGTAGATGTGTGCATTCCAAATCTACCTTAACTGGTGGATGACCTAATCATTCTTGATCTTCACATCATTGGCACCGTGGATCTTAAAAATAAAACGCGAGCGGATTTGGACATAGCCGTTCGCATCTGTTTACATGGTGACGATAATTGTCTCCATCCGGTTCCTGCCCTGGTGTCCATTCTAGATTAAGCGTATTCACGTCCCCCTGAAGCTAAACTACGCAGCACACCTCGAAATGGACCTTCCTTCCCCTTGCAGGGAAGTCCCCCATTTAATGTGCAATGCTTTTTTAAGTAAATTCTGAATCCTCTCCCATTCCAACGAGATGCGTCCCACGACACTCAGTCGGCCCCTTTCTCCGTCCACTATTCTACGCGTTCTTTTTTATAACTTCTTTAATTCCTTCAGAGAAAAGTGCTTCATATTTGTACAAATTTCTAGATTTTCTCATAGTCTGGCAGGTATCAATAAGACGCGCTTCCAGGAATGTTTCTTCATCAAGATGGAACGCATATACTGCAATTTTTTTTCTGCTCTCGGAAATTTTTTGTCAGCAACGGAACGAAAATTTCGTATGCTAGTTTTTTCGATGACCCCACCTGAGTCTCATGTGACTCAAGAATAGACATCTATCCCGTCTTTTCCAGCACGAAACATTTTAATTGGATTTTTTTTATTTTACTTGGGCTCCCTTGCTTTCTTAAGTTACAATTTGTGGAAAGGATTCAACACACTGAAACTCAGACGCATTTGCTCTTTTGGCCCTCAAGTCTTCTTTTAATAAGAATAAACGAAGTATCAAAGTGCGGTGGTTTAATGGATTTGTTGTGTTTTTTATGAACTGTGGGTGCCATTAGTAGGAGGACACTCCCTTCTTAAGGAGACCTCCATTTCTCATATCAAATTTTTGCACGGAATATCGTACCAGTTCCCTACCCCAAGTGTGGTGAAACACATGGATCGAGAGCCTTAATTGTGGTTTCATACCAAAGTTGCTTGTCTTGCTAGTACATATTGAAGTTTATTGGTCTTTTATTGAAAAATGAAAGAAATGAACGCTCGCGTACGTTTCAAGAAGCATAATTTCAAAATGGTTTATTTTATTATTTATTTGCCAGAATCAGATATCGTTTGCTATATTAATACCTGTAGTCGACATTACAACAATTCGGGGTCAAAAAAGCCTGCTGTTGTCTTTCTTTACACTTCGAGGTGTTGCCACGGGGAACACAGTGAGAATACCCCTATGAAAAGAACTATTTTTAAAGTCTAATTGCAGAAGAACAATAATGCATTTAAGACACTGTCTCAGACATTACTTGGTGTATTTATAATCAGGCGTAAATGAGGGAAGACGAAGTTTGCAGATTCCACCACAATATTAATTTGCACGCCCTTGGTTTTGTTGAAAGGCAACGAAACCGTGGTCGTGCAAAATACAAGTTCTAATGGAATCTGCAAAGTTAGTCTTCCCTCATTTACGCCTCAGATGTATTTGGCGTAAATATCTGAGAATGCTCCTTGTGAAATGCTGTCACTTAACCAAACCACTCCATCTCCCTAAGTGCGCCACGTAATTTTCGGGCGACCACAAGGGAATGCGTATGCTCTGTATACGGTGTAGGTTAAAGTAGATTACTCAATAAGATGAATTTTCAAGGAAGGGAAATGATTTCCTTAATTCTCACTAGAATTATAAGCACCCAATGCGAAATCACTGCATAATAATCTCATAAACTCAGCCGCTCATGTATTTTGATCATTGCGTCCATCAAATGGTTTCTGTTTGAGCAAAACCTCCCTCGCAAGTCATGTCGACCAAGTTTTTTAACATTTTCCATGCATTTCCCTCAAGTTGAATTCGACTGTTTTGGTATTCTTCGTTCATATTTCATATAGTTCATTCATTCTTGGTGCCTTCTGCTGAATATTTTGTCAGTTATATTATTTTATTTATTTCAATGACTAAGTAATTGTTATTTGCAGTGGATAAAATGATTTAATACAATTTAGTTTTCAATTTTGGTACTATTTTCCGTTGTTTGGTGGAAAATATTCATCGTTAAAGGTGCGTACAGTTCCATTTTCCACATTTTTCTTTTTAACTTTAAGCTAAAGAAGGTTTCGACTTCACAAAGTCATCTTCAAACGTTCACCAACGAGTGGTTCCTCTAGAGATAATTTTATGAAGTCAAAACATGGTTAGTATTTAAATTAAAAAATCGTGGAAAAAACAATTCTTTGAATGGGTTTTGATGTTAAGGTACAATGTTGAGGCCAGGTGTCACCTCATATAAAGTGCTGACTCACCTTTCCGTCTTAGCCTTGGCCTCGCTCTTTATATTTGAAGATGATGCGGTGATAACGAAACCTAGGCCGTAGAAAATTAATTCCTGCGGTGGAAAATCACAAGCATTTGTTCATTCATTAGGCTCCAAATACGGAATATCACGCCTAAACCTTCATAATTGGTGGGTTATTTTTTGTTCGAATTTATTTACAATTACTGGTTGCCACAATAACATCGATTGACACAATCGCAATTAAACCACGATTGGATGGGATATGTTCCCGATTCATGCTCAGTAATGACTTGAAGTAAATTACTGCCATTATTCTCGAAATATTTTCAATTCTTCTATAGAAAATAGTGTTTCTCCAAAATGAGACAATACCCTTTTGTAATGGTCTAACCCGAGATCGTAATGTGACTTTCCAATACGACTAAATCTAAAGAATTAAATTCTATTATCTTGAACCCAAGGATCATATAACAATAGTATTTTTGAACGGCTTGTTGTAACAAGAAATGAAACGGATTAATGAGACCCGTAATGTCTCTTTGCAGCATGACGTAGTCTGAGAAAAGTAAAGTCTGGGATAGAAGAGACTAAACTGTGCCAAATAAGCACAAAAAGATCCCGGTACATAGGAGATGTCCCCAGACGCTGTTATGATCGGGCTAAGATTTTGTTTTGGACGAGGTGGTCTCATCCACAGCACACGAGGCATGGAATCAGTTAAGCTCCTTTAGTTTCCGAGATTGGCATTGTCGCTGTGGGTATGATCCCTACTTAGTGGGCACTCCCATCACAAGGCGAATAATACATAACAAAAGCCTCTCTCCCTCTATATACCTCGCGAGCACCCACATGCAAACATGCATATGCGAGGCACACAGACGAGGGCAGGACGTGCCCGCACACGAGGGCAAAAACCAAACCCGAGTCCATCAGCCACCATAGCTCGCCTGAATATTTTAATGGCGCAACTGCCTTCGCCCTCTCTCCTCTCAAGCCCCCTCCCCGCCCTCCCTTCACCTTTTAGAAGCAATGGCACATGAATGCACACCACGCGTAAACACGGAAGCCCATGTGGGACGGGATTGCAGATTGCCTTGGCAACGAGTCGCCGGGGAATTAAGAGCCGCATGCGAAACTCAAAACGCCGTATAAATCTTCCGGCCGAATACTTGATTCCGTGGCTTCTCTGAGGCGCCTTCAAAGCCCTCCTTTTGAAGATGATGTAAAACAAATAATTCGTGATTTGAATGAAAATAATAATCACCTTGCAATTCATTCCATTTAAAGATTTAATATTGGAGTGGAAACCATCCAATAATCTCGAAGTATCCAATAATCTCGCAGCGAAGATAGAAATAATTTTTTATCCTCTCAAAATGTAGACGTTTATAAGAAACTGCCGTCGGTTTTATCGAGGTTCTCCAGGGTTACTTTGTTGCGCTTTCTTTTAATTAAATCGTCTTTTTATGCACCCCTAAATCTCAATTTCGTGAAACTTCAAACATTTATCTTTTAAAAATTTTCCAACCTTTGGACGTTGGATTTTTGATAATATAACAACCCTCCACCCATGAAATGTAGCTCAAGACACTCGATTTTACTAAAATAAACCGTGAAAACATTTAATATATTCATTCATTGAAAATAATGTAATAAATTAATAAATAATCAAAAAGGTAATCCCAGGCTAATCTATATCTCAGTCTTCTGAGGAGATCTTTTCTGTCCGACAGCTCCTTGAAACCCATGCTTTTGGCTACTTTTCTATTTGCCATATTTCCCTCTCTAATTATCAAATCCCATACCTCTAACTAAATAATACCCACAAACAAACATCAATATCTTCGCTTCAATAATTGCCATCCTCCGCAAACAAAGCAGTTTATGCCCTTTCATCCCTCCATTCGCGGTCATGGTACCTGAAATAATCCCGTTTCTCTCTGCAAACTCCTCTCCGGTCTTCACGTCCCTCCACTCCGACATGGATATAAATATATCATTCTAAGAAAAATGATTATCAAACATTCGTGCACCACCAAAACCTCCAAAATCAGCACACATGCTGCTCCTTTTGTTTGCACAGCCCACTGCCCTCGTCCCTCAAAATCAACTACAGATCCATTAATTTATTCCTTCCCAGCGACGATACTACAGCTGACGTGCTATCTTAATGCTTCTTTTTGTACTTTTAAGCGTAACGCAAATATCTCTAGTATTCTTAAGACCGTCAGGCTCCTTGCTGAATCCCCACTGATTCCCGAATTCCCTTCGACTCCGTGCAATCGCGCGAAATACCAGACCTCTCCCCTATTCGTCATGCATTCCAAATACTCGTGACCCCGTCTTACATCTCTCCCATTTCTTCAGGCATCTTCCTGCAACCAGGGAAACGCAATCGATTTTCCGCCCTGAGCCAACCGATCGAGCCCTGTACGTGATCCTCATCCAGTTTTCTACATTGGCCAATGTGCAACTACACTCTCAGTATTTGGATTAATATTCACGAGATTTCACTCAATCAGTCTCCCATCTAGTTCACAGATTCGCTATAATCCATAACATCATCAATACTCCTTTTTCTCTTTGCACTCTACTGTCACACCAATTATGCTAGAAACAGGAATTAAGGCGCTACACTTTAAAGCCGTTCCCTCACCAGTCGGTCGCCTCCCTGCACCCATCCTCCTTATCTCCCGGCCCTGAACCCTCCTCTCTGCCGGCCTAAACCTCGTCTCCCCCCTCCCACCCATGCCTCCCTACTCATCTCGTCTAGCCGTAATCTCACGCGGTTGAAGGTAGTTGAGGACACGGACCCATTCATGACTACAGACGAATATACACGTAGGATTGACGCAGATTACCTCAGTGATCTCAGATTCCTCTTTGATTTAGTCACTAATATGAACGAACATATTCTCCATCAGCGCATTACAATGCTAAAAAAATGTCCCTTTTGTAAATGTGAAAACATTTATGCCTCCTAAAAAATCGAGCTCTAGTTTACCGCGTTTTTCGGTGGATTTAAAAAAAATAAATTCACGAATAAATATCGTAAATTCAGGAAATCACACTGCGTTTACCATCAGGGCCATACCTGAATGAGAGCATTTTTAGATACAAACGAGGATTATACACCTCGTCGCAGCCCGCTTTTGCGTAACTGAAGCCGACGTAAACATCCCGTCGGTCGTGTCCTCGATTTCGCTCGCATGCGACCGTAACCTAGGACACCTGCCCGTCTGCGCCTGTGCCCTGACGAGTGTAGCGACACCGCACAAAGGCGTTTCACTGGTCCCATGATTTGCGTGCAGCAGGGCGAGCGGAGCAGCAGCCGAAACTCAAACAGTTGGCCGGATGTGTACTGCATTATCAAAACGGCCCTGTAGCCTCCTTTCTCATTGAAAAGCAAGCAATGTTTGCCTGCCCTACCGGCCACAAAGACGAACGGATACGAAAACCTAAACCGATCGGTCGCAGGGAAATCCGAAGCGAACTCTTTGCTTTAAGAATTGTGTTTTCATTTTATCGTATCATGTATTGATGAATTTTTCTTATTACACGTCGCTTAAAGGTCATAATAATTGTATTGAATCTTAGAGATAATCCTTAGATAATTCCAAGTACGCACATTTCCAGGCTCTACATCCGGCTCGTACGCATTATTGAATCGAGCATGAAAGGGTCTGCTCAAGGGAAATCGCAATCAAATTTCACTGTAGGACCTTTAACTAGGATGTATTTATAAAAAGTTAATTTAAATAACACTCCATTTGACTGATAAAAGATATGCCTTTTGCTGTTAGATGATGGAATTGTTGCATAACGTAATTAAGATAAATAATTTAATAAATATCGAAAGTATCTGATAATACCCTAACAAGGCTAAACCGGTAGCACGAAAATAATAAGTAATTTGTAGAATTCTTAATTTTATTTCATCGTGCTGTGTGTCACACAGTGCCATTGGTTTTTAAGAATAATATACATTCATTTCCAGCAAAATATTTATTTAAAATTGCGTTACGAAAAGTTTACAATCAGTTGAGCTCAAGACTAGGCAAATTAATGAACAGTAAGTCTGTCGTGAACGTAAAACTTCCAAAAAGTAATTTTCGATGCCATTAAAACTCTATGGGCAGAATTAATATTATCTCTAACTTCTCGTGCAATCCTCCGCCAATTTTGCGCCTCCTCCTCCTAGCGAAGCAAGTCAGCGAGGGATGTCGAATTTCTGTTCGGCTCAACGCCGTCGCCTCAAACCAACTATTTGTGGAGAGCCTCGAGAGATGGAGAGGTAAACTTCCTTTTCATTCCAGTCGCAACAGGAGTTACTCCTTGACGTAGGCGGACTGAATGGTGGGCACGACGAATCGATAACTCCCGTCTAAAGCTTCAAGAGGGCGCTAATTGAGTAGATCGAATGACGGGAAGGCGCTACCGAGAACCGAAATTTGTCGCTCCTTCAAGGGATGGTTGGATTTCACACGCGCTGCCTCCAGATCCGATCCAAGTCGACGAAATCAAAGCAGTATTAATAAACCAGGAGTAATCAGTCCGACACCCAATGCGAATATAAATTTAGTGACTGCATTGTCAAAATTTTAACGTAGCCTAGATTTAAAGAATTATTTCCAGTGACAACGTAATTGAATACGCTTGATTTTTTATCGCATGAATCTCGCGTGCTAGTAAATCGCTTTTTCCCTAAAATATCTAACGTTGAATTCAAAAGTAATATAACTTCTAAAATTAATTGAATGTAAATCTTCTTTCCTAAACTGAATTCTTATTTTTCCTTACGGTTTTCCTGGCATACATTATTACGGCTCTATAATTTTAGTGGCAGTGGGTAGAATACCGATATATAATGAAATGGGTGGCTCCACGCAATGCGTCATTTTCGGGCTAATTCGTTTTTACATGTTAAGATTCCACAATCCGATTCTGGAGATTAGTCTCAATTGTATATTGAGAGCATTTTTAATAGCCTGTGGCACAAAAGGTAACTTATTCATAATGCCACACATCACTTATTTTATTGTCTATAAGGTTGTGCTCCCAAATTTAATACTATAAATATTTTGTAAACGAGAAGACTTAGAGCGATCATGAGGGGTGGTGGTGACAATTGTGACGTCGGAGGATGTATGATCAGCTTCCTCGTAAACATGACCTACCCTCTGTGATCTCCGTAATGCAGTGAATAAAGAATGCAATCATTTCGAGGCAAATGGCCTATATGTCATCTTGAATGACGTTCTAGATAGGGGTCTGAGGACGTGGACATCTCATATCAGCGGCGAAGGTGAATGCTTTGTAGGATCGAAGATAGTAGTGTCCTGCAAAAATATTCAGCTGACATAATTAGCCCGTTCAGTCTCCCTCGATGCCTTTAACCTTTATTGGTTATCTAAAGCTATAGAAGATTAGTATCAGCAATAGTTATTCTAGCATGTGCCCCTGTCCCCATATGATTAATACGATAACGGTAATGGGTTTCATACGATGTTGTAATAGGACCGCTTGGACGGGTGCTATGGGTAGCATGAAGTATACTCCGCTTTTTGCTTGCTATTCACTATTTGCCACTTGCGAGTACATCTTATTATTAGGTGGCGTTGTGCGGTTTCAGATTACAAAACGACGTCTGCTTCCCCACCTTATTGCAATATAACCAAATTATCAACAGCCGGTTTAATGAACGTTATAAATGATGAATTCATCTGATGAACTCAACTTTATGCGTCCGAATCTTTCTGGAAGTGAAACAATGGTAACTTTGTGATTCCACAGAAAATCTTCTGTGAAATCGCAAAGTTACCATTCTTTCATTTCCAATATGAATCGATTTCACAAAGTTACGCCGAAAACCATCAATTATATCCGAATCTTTCAGAAAATATCGCTTAATTATGATGTTTTGAGTTCATTCAGCATTGAAATCAACTGCAAATGCATCCGTAATTCAAATATTGATACAATCAATGCTACTATTTCGAAGATAACCGTATTTAGGCAACCAAATTGGATGAAGAAAAATTATGAGATGGTATAAATGACAGCGGTAATTATCGCGGAAAGCTTGTAAAACATTTGTTCTCCCTCCAGCGTCGGCAAATAATTAACTTGGCCTAATAGCCTAGATTATAGAGATATTCTTGGACTTAGGATTGATTGGAAAGGCAATGAGTGGCATGGGTGTCGGACTCAAGCTACGTATAATACTTTTATATTGTCAATCGCTTGAAAAATTTAATTCGCGAGACAGATGACCGAAACGGGATATTAACGCAGTTCCCTTCCACCTCGGGCAAGGAACTGTTTATGTCGACATGGGAATCAAGTACACCGGTCTCTGCACCGCTCGGATTTCCGAACAAAATGTGCTTATGCTAGACTTAAAACGGGAAGCCGTCCACTCGACAGGAAAGCTCCTCGTTGCGTCTGGGGAGGCAACTCGCCGGACTGAACAACTCCGAAACTCGGCGTGGAGGGATAAGTGGGTGCGGCCCTTCGCTTCTGACACGCCCACCCCCTCTGCCCGATGACACCTTTCCCCAGTATAACCAATTTCCTCCGCCTCGCTTTCATCCCCGCCCCTTGCACTCCTATCCGGTCGCCGGCCGGCCCTGCTTCCTCCGTACCCCCGCGACCACTTCCCATCCTTCCTGGCCCCGCCCTTAATTCCTCCCTCACTAGACTTACTCTGAAAGGACACCTCCGTGTCCCCCTTCCCCATTACCCTGCTTAATTTGATCCTTCGCCGTCGGTGTGTTTGTGCGCGTCGGGTCGGGTGCGCGCGTGAAAGGCGCCCCGGGGGCGGCGGGGGCAGTGGGGAGGGGACTAGGGGGTTAATTCATTCGGTGGACGCCTCGAAATTAAGTCTCCACCCCTTTTACTCCCCTTCATACCACCGCTAAACCTCCCCCCTCCCCGCAATCCCTCCTTCTCCCAACCACGCCCGCCCCCTTCCCACTTCAGGTCTCCCGCGAAACCTAACGCGGTGGTCACGACCCTTACGCCGCATCGTATTTGGGTTTCGAAGTAAACAAAAACATTCAAATTCATTTAAAAAAAGGAAAAATTAATGTTTTAATTATTGTAATTTCATCATTAAATTTGGCTCCGTGCTTTTCCCGAAAAGGGAAGGATTTTGTTCCCTTGGCACAAAGTGATCGTGGTATCGAAATCGTTTAGGTGGTGAAACCACAATCGCCTGATGATAACACCACTTAGATTAGTGGTAGTTATTAGGGGAGGCAACCGACGGCTCAGGTCATTTGCGCCATCAGGAATGGATGGGCAAGGTGGAAGGGTGGAGAGAAACCCGGCGTCGATATTAGCCCACACTTAACGAAAGGCGCCAAGGAGTCCGAAGTTTAACGTCCCATCCGACGGACGGCGTACTCACTCAAAGTGTTCTCCACAAAGCATCGGGATACCACTGAAAAATATCTGTCGCCTCCAGGATTCAAACCCGGGCCCTCTCGGTGGGAAGCCAATGCGTGAGCCACGCACCATCCCCATCCTCCTTTTATGCTCGCATACGTATGCCCGTAAATGGTACTATAATATTTTTCTATTTTAAGCACACGTAATGAACTGTGATTGATGTTTTTACATATACTAATCCAACGCATTAAGTATGGAATTCAAATATTATTCAACCCTTAAATATTAGCAATTTTTCAAGGCGGTTTAGCTAAAGAATGCAACAGGATTTCCTCCATTTATGAAATAGATGAACACCTTATGGAATACAATCGCATATTAGCAATCGAGAGAGAAACCAAAGAGCAAAGCAAATTAATGATGGAAAATTACAAGACTCATTCGTTCATTCAAGATATTCCACCTAATAATGTAAGTTGCGAACGGTCCTTCATGACAAATGAACTATTACAATGCAAGTTGAAGAAAAGCAAATATTTTTACGGCTTGAATAGCTCCAAAATGGAAATTATATGAAATTCAAGCCATTCAGATATGTTTTAAATCTCTTTTCGTTCAGTTTTTCAAATTTAAAATAAAATAAAAACAAATGTTGATTTTTAGTCATTTTATTCAGCAGTCACCAAATTTATAAACGACAAAAATAATGTTAAAAATTCATCAAAGCATATTTTAGATGAGAACGAAAGAATAGCGAGTTAATTTTAGCGAAATATGCAGCCTTCTTGTGCTCAACATAGAAACAAGGTTTCAAAAGGTTTTAATAGGAGGGGGTACAATGAACGTGCCTTCATAAGGGTTCTCTTGGCACCAAAAAAGCTTTTGTAGGACGAAAAATCCATACCTCCAAGAGGTTATTTTCTCAAGGTAGTTGGTTGCTTAGCTTCTAAGAAGCCTTTTATTTGGACGCCATTTTTGTTGGGGCTTTTAGGCCCATGCCTTCATTTGTACCGTTAAGTGCTGGGAGAGATCGTAACACCTTTTACATTGAATTTTTTTCTTTCCTCGCATGACCGCATAAATTAAAAACATTAATGCACTAGTATTTCGGCTCGTCCATGCGAAAGAGCATGAACGTGAAAATTTAGGTCGGGAGTCTAGTGTTCCTCGGTGTCTTTGTCAAGAATATTGGCGACGAAAAACTTTCCAACAAGCAAGATGAGCGGTTGACTCACGGGTATATTGGCAATGTTCTGTCGGAGGAATCCACTCTCAACAAAACAGCGAATTTCAGCGTCACGTCTATCCATTGATGCGCAAATCTCTGCGTGGAAGTTCTCGTGCTCCAAGAGGAAGCTGTCATCCTTCAGCCACTCAAAACACTTCAAGCCGGCTGGCTCTTCTCGTTTTGGAGTCAATATACGCTCTCTACGGCTTCAAAAGAATTAGTAAATTTAAAATATTCATTGCATTAAAAATAGTAATGTCATTCCTTCCTCTAATGACCTGCGGAAATTTTCAAGCCTCATATCCCGCACCTCGGATCGGGGGTGAAAGGTCAAAGTTAACAGAGAATGAAATCTTTTTTCCGAGAATCCCTACATGCGGGTCGAGTTAGTCTCTACTCTAATTCTTTCCACGCCAGAAAACCTCGCAGTTACCCCAAAAAAAAATATTTTACAAAATTTTGTGGAGAAAAATGATTGGCAATGATACAAAATTATATTTTTAGTATTATATATTTTACTAACCATCTCAATTCTTATTTTTAGTTCATTTTGTTTATTTTCCATATTTATGCTTCGGAGAAATTAGCACTTTGTAAAAGTTTCATTGTTTTCTCTTTCTCATCCTTTGTGATAATATTTGTAAAAAGTTCAGTTAAATCATTTATTTGACCTTATTGATCCATTTATCGTCTGGGCATACACGTTAGCGGCATAACTGCCTCCACAAAGATGAGTGACAGGGGTAATGTCAGGGATTAGGGTGGAATTGTACTTTTTTTAAATTGGTTACCCTTTAGATTTCGTTTAATACTATTCACTGTTGCGATCACGAATATTGCCAGAAAAAATTGATCTCATAAATCAATTTCATCGGTAGTCAATTTATACTTAATTCTCGTAGTGGTCTCGCCAAAATTTGTAATATAGGGAGTTAAATAAAATGTAATATATTGCCCGTTCAACATTAAACTTAATATTGGAAGCACTTTCACAGCAGATTAAGACGCTCTCGTGGCCTTAATACTTTCAGGGGCTGTCGTCCCAGGATTCCTAATAATGGTTTGGCATTATTTATTTGTACATATCAATTCTCTTCGAAACTGTCCGATTTTCTATGCACACCCCATTTAATTTTGATATTGCCTCCTCCTACACTGGGTTCATTATCCCCGGCGTACATTCAGCGAAAGATTTAACCAATGAAGTTAATTCGTGGTTTCTTAAACTAGCGTGATAAAATCCCTCCTAACTTCTTTCTTTTGGGTTTTTCCCCATTCTCCGGTCGTTGAAGTAAAGTTTCTTAAACTAGCTCACATACGTTTCTAAGTCCCTTACCCCACTATAACTGGAAAATTCGCATGGAATCATGGAGGGGCAAAAGGAAGGAGTAGTATGTCCGATAAAAATCATTTTAGCTAGAACACAAGAGTGTTCACGTCCACGACATCACAAATTCCATTATCTCTTTTCATATCGCTGGCAACCCTGCTATTTTTTCGCACAATAACGTTCGTTATTCACGGTTTCGAATCGGTCAGTTGTATTATTTATTTCGACGGTCGCTCAGCGTATATAGTCACGTCCGGAGCGAGTTCGCGATTTATGTCGATTGTTCCTATTCCCAGGAGTCTCATGTCGACCATTAGTGCCCGATAACGTCGACTGTTATTCCACCCACCCAGGCAGTTCATTAGATAATTTTTCTGCTCCAATTTCTTGTAAAATTCGGATTTCTTCTTGGCTTTTCCATAATAAATAGCAATTTTTACTTGTTTGATTGACTCAGGGCGCTTGACTATATATATTTATTTCAGCAATATTTCCAAGAAATTTATTTATTTGAGCGTTTCTTGCATATATTACAGTCAGAACAAGAGAAATTGGGAATATAAGTACGTCTAGAAATGCTCAAGTTATTCTCGTTTGATCATTCACCATATCTTCTGCCTACACATTCGCAGTACATTTAATTCGTGTTATGAGGACTAATTCTCAATAATCACTGAATAGTCAATTCTTCTTGCAATAATAACTTTAATTAGGAGTTCGTAGGCACATAGACACATTCGCAGTACATTTAATTCGTGTTATGAGGACTAATTCTCATCGATCACTGAATAGTCAATTCTTCTTGCAATAATAACTTTAATTAGGAGTTCGTAGGCGATACACCGCAGAGTGGCGCATTATCGCAGTGACTTCGCTGGGACTTCCCCGCGGCATTAGCCGGGAAATGAGGCGGG
The DNA here is from genome assembly GCA_037158775.1 of Hetaerina titia. Taxonomy (NCBI): domain Eukaryota; kingdom Metazoa; phylum Arthropoda; class Insecta; order Odonata; family Calopterygidae; genus Hetaerina; species Hetaerina titia. The sequence goes on along the minus strand of CM073776.1, from coordinate 84,046,012 downwards.
CTTCAGTGTCCCCACTGGACCACGGAGTTAAATTCCCTTTGTCTCGAGCTAGGAAGGCCTCAAAAGCTTCGTGCGGCTACCTGAATCCCCAGGAAAACCGCCGAGATGGAATGCACGCACTCTCACACAACGGTAATGGTCGCGGGATTTGAAAGGAAATGGCAAACCTCAGCTTCGTCCAATTAAATTTCTGGGACGGAAAATGGCTCTAATTTTCCCCTATTATGCTCTCGAATTGTGGCACTGCAAAAGGAGCGCATTGTGCCAGTCCAATTATTCCATTGCACGTTTCTTTCGGAGTCGCGAAATATTTTTTTTTTGCATCGTGGTGTGTCGGTCTCCCCGAGGCATCTTGATGAAATAATTGGGTAATTGGATTCCTTCGCTCAACTTCTCGCTTCTCCGTGGAAATAGGCAACCGTTTTCCGAATTAATCTGTTCCCAAGACATCGAATTGATTCGAATTATCAAAGCATTTGAGTGACAAGCCACTCTGATGAAATAAATGATTCTTCAGGCAACACTACTGCATATTAACATGCAATATGCCTTCGTTTTAATCTCTGCTTCGTTGAAAATTTCAATGGTGGAGTAAGCAGCGCCAAATTAAAGCGAACCTTGGTTCTGTTCTAGTCACTGATATACATCACTAGACACGTCAGTGTTTATCATCGAATGCTGGCATTCACCCATTAATTACATACACGCAGAAATGGTAAATCTGGTTACTAAGGTAGGGGTCACGCAGTTAATTTAGGAATGTAGTAGGGTAAATATTTCGATTTTTGAGAGAATGTTAACAGGCAATGAGACAACTTGATTATTTATAAATCTTGTAGTTTTTTTCAAATCATTGTAGCAATATCAAAATTCGGAACGGGAATTTGAGAAATTAACGGTTATGATGTGACGCCCGAAATGTCCTAGTTTTGGCAAAAAGTTGGTACTTTACATGAAATTAGCCCAAGTTGGAGACTAAATTAGTGGCCACAGTCTTCATTTTCGTCATTGAGAGGGCCTACACGGGAATATTCCTGTTCAAGCACTTGAAATAATTAATAAGAGCGGTCAAAGAAAAGTAATAAGGAGAGAAAAGGTTGAAAGAATAGGTAAGAGAAGCATCCAAGCCTAAGCCAAATCAGGGGACGAGTTGATGGTATTGATGAGATGAGTGTTGTTGATTTTCATCTTTCCTGCTAGATTGTGATTATCCACGGGGAAACATGACGCAGCCATAGAAAACTGATGTTATGGTTGAGAGATATCCTTATCAAAATATATCGGTGTTCACTTTAGGTTGGATGACTCGGGTTTCTAATATCAATTTGGAAACAATCCCACTTTGCTAGTGGCAATAGTTCAATGTCTTTGCTCGAATTTCTTTCTTCACTACGTTAATGACATTAGCCATGACCTTTGTGCTTATCAAATATTATAAAGGAATGGGCGGCAATGGCAGACGAGTGTGAGATATAAATGGACGCACCGAAAAAAACCCCGTTTCACAATGATTTGAAGTGCGAAAAGCTCTTAGTCTAAGTAGACTACCTCCACTTTAACTCATTTTTTTGTTGGTAAATTAACCTATTCCGTTGTTTCTTTGTAATAGGAAAACAGAAATGTTGGACTCTTTTGTGCATGCATTTATTTTAGCCTCACAAGAGGTACATTATTTCACAACTATAATACATACATAGACATACCTACCGCGAAGACAATTCCAACTCGTTGATTTCTCGAAATTGACCTTATTCTGAGATGTATGCTTTACGCAATTTTTACACTGTTGTTTCTAAGACTATTAATTGTAAATATTAAGAGGCGAGAACGATGGAGCGACCAAATATTCCTCACGTTTTATCCAAATTTCAAAAATGTCAAGCTATTATTAAGTTAATGTCTTGCAAAGCAATTGCTGTAACCCTTTGCTCGTCTTCTCTCTGTTGCAGGGGCCCCAACGTGTCCGTCCTCCACCTACGCTGCTCCTCGGAGCCGTGGGATGGGGGTGCGGGGACAGGGTCGGTCGGAAGGGGTGGCGAAGGCACCATCGAGGGCTCCTCCGTCGGGTGCTTCCCCAAGCACCACCAGGTGCACAGGCAACTCAGGCATGCCCTCAACAACCCTCACCAGTCGCTGGACGACCACCGCAACAGGATTGGCGGCGGGACCAACCGCCCGCCGAGAATCGGGGGCCCGCTCCCCCCTGGGGGCAACGTGGCTGACGTCCGAGGGGGCAGCGTGGAGAGGGTGAGCAGCAACAGGTTCAACTTTCGCACGGCGGGAGGCGCGGCGAGCCTGGGCGGCGAGAGGAGGCCGATGTACCTCAATGGCTCCAACCGGTCGACGGGCTCGTCCATGGTGCAACTGGGGGGCAGCGAGGACATCCTCGACGGCATACAGGTGGACCCCAACGGCGGCGCCTTCGCCCCTTCCGGGATAAGGAGGGTGGGCAGCGGCGGCGGAGGCGGCATCGGGAACCCAGGGAGGGGGCTGCTCCTCGGGGTCGAGGCGGGCAACGACGGCTCGGACACCGGCGGTGGGTCACACGTGCTCCTCTCGGGAAGGGCGGCGATCGCCGGCCGCGACCTCTCCCCCGTGCGGTGGAGCGACAAGCACGCGCAGGGCGTGTTCCTTGGGCGGTCGGGCTGGGTGCAGGTGAGGCGGGAGCCGCAGTGGCGATCCCTCGAGGCAGAGCCCGTCACCGACGCGTACTTCGACGCCTCCCCGACCGAGGAGAACGGAAGGATCCTGGGGCGGCACCACATCGGGGGGGTGCCGGGCGGCGGGCAACAGACGCCCCCGGACGCCGGGGACGCGAATAACGGGCGAAGGAGGCCTGCGACACTGAGAATCCCCCCCCGGGAACTGAGGAGGTGCCTCTCGACCCCGCCCCCGGAACTACTGGAACCCTCCTCCCCCACACACGGGGGAATCCTCTCCCCCAGCGACCCCCTGCACCCTCTCAACACACCCATCATATCCCCCCCTCCGGCCTTCCAGGACTCAACGACCGCCGAAGCGGCGGCAGCGACGAAGGTCAGGTCACACAGGAGGCCCCCGCTGCCCCGCTCAAATGCAATCACGTCCGACGGGAGCTCCCCTCCACCCCCGCCAGCCCCCGACTCCCCTCCGCCCCCCAGGATCAACTGGAGCACGCTCCCTACCACGGCATCGCCGTCCTCCGCACCCACGGCCCACCCGGCTGTTGGCGTCTCCTCCTCCGCTTCCTCCTACTCCTTCTCCCACTCCTCCTTTTCCTCCTCCACCTCCTCCTCCTCCTCCATGGACCACCATCTCATGGCGCACTCGGCCTTCAGAGCCGCACATCACGGCCTCCACCGGAGGACCGTCCCGGAGTCCGGGTCCCTCGACTCCCCACACCCGTCACCATTCCCGCCCCCGCAGGCACAGAGGGCGCACCCCGCCCCCGGTTCCGGGAGCGGCGGGGGCAGTGGGGGCCGCAGTCTGGACTCTTCCCCTTCCGCCCCAGGGAGGAGACCCCAGGGGATGCCTTATTCGTCGTCTTCCTCAGGGAGCGTGCTTGGCGGCGGGGGCACGACCCCCTCGCCCTCACAGACCCACCCGACCTCCGGTCACCCGGCGTCAGCGGCACAGTCGTCGCGGCTGGCGCGCTGGGGGCGGAACCGAGGGTTGCCGCACGAGGCCGCCTCCTTGGACAGCGCCACCACCCTGGATGTGGACGACCGCTCCCTGAGGCTCCCGCCTCCCGGGCCGCAGCACATCTTCCATCGGCCCCCGCCCGTGCTGACGCCCTCCCCGGAGGAGAGGGAATTCCCGGCCTCCTCCGGGGGCGAGTCCGGGCGGCCCCCACCGAGGAAACCCCAGGCCCGCAGGCCGTCGCACTCTTCGCCCTCTTCTCCCGTCTCGCACCAGCCGAGGCCCTCATCTTCCTCCTCCTCCTCGCTGACCTCCGTTTCGGCCATCGCATCGCTCAACCTCCCGCCTCCCCCCACTAGGGCCCGGTCACAGGGTCCGGCTGCTCCCAGGGCCACGCTGCCCTCTCCGGTGACCCCGGAGCCCTCCGTTCCGGGCTACCCCCACGGGCAGCCCTCTTCCATGAGGAGGACCCCGGGCCCGAGGGAGGTGCAGCCGCAAGACGATCATGGCTACTCTGCGAATTCCAGTAGGGTCAGGAGGTCACGGAGTCTTCAGCTCCCTGAGGGGAGGTTGAACGGAGCCAGCGGGGCCCGCAGGACGGCAGGCGGCAACGTCGCGAACAGGTGCGCATGACCCTCCAACCTGAGAATCAATGTTTAAGCGAGCACTCTGCCGCTTTATGCTTATGTAGTATTTATGTCCCTCTAGCACTAAAGGGCAATATTAGATTAACAAAATCTCTTTCCAGCTACTTGATAAATATTTATCCATAATATAGGTAGTTTGAAAAACATCCCTTATACTCTTCCTAATACTATACCCTTCATATACATGGTAGCGTTTCATTCAAAATTTATATTGGATGAAGATAGTTTTTCCATAAATATGACAACTGATAGCGGAACGCACTATTAGTTATTAGTAGACGTGTCCTTAAATAAATATCCTAAGTTTGATGCGTATCATGGTAGAATACCCGAACCCAGTCTTTTTCAAATATTAAGCTTATTTTCTTCAAGATCGCAATAGATAAACTATAAATTATGAGCTATGAAAACTTTATATGTTGATTTGATCTTGCTAATATAACAAACCTTGATTATACATGACTGCTTTATATAGCAGGGAAAGAATCTTGTCATGCTAATTGTAAATATTTTAGTTAAACTGTATATGGGACAAAAGCAGCCTTTGTTTAAGCATGAAGACTCATATAGCACAAGTTTAATTGTGGTAGTCGTTATCAGAGGTGACCGAAAGCTGAGATAATATGCGCCATTGAGGATATCGTGGGTAGAGGTATGATAGGATGTTCAGGGAATGGAAAGAAACCAGGCGTCGGCATTAGCCTGCTCTTTGAAATAGGCCTCATAGAGTTCTGTGTTTAACGTCACTTCGGACCGAGGGCGTACTCTGCTTGAAGTCCTGTCCACATGGCACCCAAGAAGGGAATATCAGTGAAAAATCCTGTAACCGGCGGGATTCGAGCCTGTGTCCTCGGTCTGGAGAGCTATTTCACTAATCACAGCTACAGCTCTATTCGCACAACATTGCAAGGGCCGTTATTTTGTTTATTTTGTTAAATGATAAAGTTTCCCAAATGTTCTTTAAAAATAATAAGTCTATAATTTTTGGCCAAGTGCAAATTGTTTCCGCCATTGGTTAGGACACACCGGTTCCCGCCAGATCACCGAAGTTGAGGAATGTTGGGACAGACGGAGGTTTAATGGGTGACCTCCATAGCTTTACCGAGGTGTTCTTGATCCTTGTCTAAATGTAATAGGCAGGTTGAACATAGGTTGGCACAATGGACCAAGAAGTGTAAGGGCTTGACCCGGGGTTCCGGTCGGATGTTACCCTACTACAATCAAGCCTAATTTCATTTTCGATCATTTTTTGTTACAGAAAAAAACGTGGTAATCTGTGAACAATTTCAAGCAAACGGATTTTTTTAACTCGACAAGGATTTAGCATTTAAATGCGTGTACGTATTCTCGTTTAAAATATATCAATCTGGAACATGACAGTCACTTTTCTTTCGTTGAAAAATACCTATAAATCTCGATAAACTAGTAATTTTACTGATTTAAACAAACCAAACAAAGATGGGAAAATAGATGTTTCAAATTTTAAATCCATTCGGTGGGGATGCCTTTCCAGATTTCATCGAGAATTAGCTGCTAGATACTCTCTCGGATATATACTCTACCATTAAGGACATATCTACATCAGAAAATTGGAATTTTGCGAGAGAAACTAGTTAGACCAGTATTAAAAATAACTCTTTTCATTTCCTCAGTAAATTTACCTCGACATTTTATTGCAATGAAAAATTGAATTAATCAGCATGTCTTTCATCCATCTAATTCTCCTATATTGTGGAAATTAAATCATATCATACTCATATCATCTTTGCCTTGCCAATTGTAGACGCACATTTGCTGTATAAAGATTTTACCGTTTTACTCATTTAACAAGCTAAATTCTTGGTAAGTCCAAAAATTCCAATTAATTAAATAAATGTTTGTATTGAATGCAATGTATTCAAATTTTATATCATGTTCTCGGCAAACTTGACAATTCTCTATTCATGGCGCTGAGGAATCAATCTCAATAAAATCGTTTTAATCGTGATAAGTGGTTTCGGGGAACGATGCCTATTTTCTAATGAGAAACATCTGTCGTCTGTTTTCAATGATTTACTCCCGAATCATTTCAATAATATATTCTGAGTGAGATTATGTCATTATATTCCTCTTCAATATTTTATGGCCAAGTAATGTATGACTTCATTTCAGAACGTTATGAAAGAAAGAATAGATTTTTGAGAGTATTGCACTTCGTAAGTGGAGAGTGCATTCATCCATTCTGAGGATTTTCACCAACTAGAAATCCACCTGGCGGACGTCGAATTTGACTAATTATGTGATTTCATCAAATAAAATTCCAAGCACGTTTTATGCTATTGAAACATTATCCGAAAAAGTCGGCTAGTGTAAATCAGTTTCTCTATACGAATGTTATCGTACTAAAATATAAAGGGAAAAAATTATGAGGAGGTTAACGGAGTGTGTTGAAAACCAAATAGATATTTGAGGGAAAGAATGTAAAAAAAATAAACGCAAGTCAATAGAAGGGTTGTCGGATTTCGTCATGTTGGGTAGCTACCGAAAATCTTTCCTTTGATTGCTGCTAGCTGATGATGCGGACGGTGACATGAAAGGAAGCGCGCTCCAAAAAGGGTGTGTTTCTTTTTTGGAATTTAATTACGCGTTTTTATTCCAACCGTATCAGGTTTCTATCGACGAATGCGTCTAATGTGAAGGTGGGGTCTTCTGCTCCCCGAATAATGACATTCACGTTCCTGCAAGCGGGGCGCCGTCGCTCGCTGGGATTTTAATGAGTCGGAAAATGAACGAGCTGAGTACATCGAGTATTAAAAATCAAATTTCACCATGCACCCCAGTCCGCATAGTGTGTCTGCTTAAACTTGAATGCGCATAAACTCGCCCTTTAATCATTCATCTTTTTTTTACCCTGTTACGTTTCTCGCGAGATGATTCCGGCAGTCAGACCGGGAGAATTCTCTTTTCAGCAACAACAACAAAAAAATATATTTCACACTGCCATTTTCCTCAAAATATTAACGTTTCTGGAGAATAACACTCGTTGCTAGAATTTTTTTACCGTAATTTCATTAATGACTCAACTCATAATAAAAGGGTGTTTCCAAAGGCTGGAAATTGAAGTAGGTCATCATATATCCATGATAGTAAAGTAATTCAATCGCGTGATGGATGTATTTGTTCTCGAAATAAATATGCTTTCACAGGCGACATTATGGAGATTCGACCAGTGTGCTCGCATCAAGTCATTAACGCTTTAGGTGGCATGCATGACCTCTGAGCCAAGCGCTTAATTATATCTCTTCGTCACCACATGGAAATTCTGGTTTTCTGTGTGGAAATTGTTGAAAAAAATTCCTCAGAAAGTTCCACTGCTTGTCCACGAACGGATTTTACTCGTATTTTAACGTTTTCTCTAGCGAAAGTTACACGGTATCAGTTGGGTTAAAATTTATTGCTTTGTAATCCAGGTGCAGTTTAATAACTAATAACATAGCAACATAGGCGCGCGAAATTTTAACTTTTAGTTAATAGGGCTTGACTTGATACATATGGAAAAACGTCCCACTAGGTAACGGTAGATTTTTCACAGCTGATGATGGTTATCTTTAGCGGGTGTCCCAAAATGTCTAAACCCAGTTTGCCAATTTTATGACGCGGTTATGAGGAGCAAAGAGTTACAACGTACGTTAAGAGCTAATAGAGATATAGTACTTCATTAAATTACTCCTGCTGTTGATCTTCTGTTAGGTCGGATGGGTTGTTATTTCGGGCAATGCCTAAAGAGCTTCTTGAATTTCAAATCGATATACATGCAATTGTAATTATGAGCTACTAAAATCAAAAATATATGGAATTGGAAATAGCTCTTCCCCTAGGCTTTAGTAAATTACGCCTATGGCAAATTTATTTTGCCAACAAGCAAGAAGAGTGATACCATATACATTATCATCATCGCTAGTACTTCAATCCTAGGATTGGTTTACTGCTGCCCATATTCTAGTATACTTGAATGCAAGACGATGCTACATGTTCTAGGGAGAATAATGTCATGGCTTCCCGTTGTCTTCCACATCGCATTACTGCGGCGGATTCCATTGAACTTCTCTCTCGCCCTCAGCTGTGGCAGCTGATGCCGGGCCGAACCACTCGGACCGCGCCACCAGTGCCTAATGGTAAAACTACTGGGTAGCTTTTTAGCAGGAGTCTATTTTTCTTGCTGCCTCGAAATACCATTAATGTGTGGTTCTCGCGGGTCACGGGAATTGAACCAGCGAACTTCGGCTTCATAGGTAGACACGCTACCTCTGGTCTACCCCCTCCCCCATTCCATATAAGTATACTACAGTTATGAAGCTTGAAAATATTCTAATAATTTTATGTGTCATTGAGTCCTTACTGTTTATTTGAAACAGTAACAGATCAACCAATATCTTTAATGTGTTTTTAAGATATGTGGTAGGGTATGTTAATATTTTGTAGTATATTTACTACAGACTATGAATTTCTGCCATGTTACGTATATTTTTCGAAAAGAGAAAAATGCATTTTCACGATAGTTTCAAATTATAACGTAAGTACTGACGAGTTACTCTTTGCCAAGAGCAACGAAAACTTAAACGCCAATTTTGCGCACCATTACAAATTTTTTAATGTTATTTGCTATGATTTAAGGATAACCTATGATTCTGACGACTAAGTCTCAGTGTACTTGTTTGCATACGCTAGGTTTTTGAGTGTACTTCATTCTTGGCAGCAAATTTTGACGTCAATATTCATTCTATAATGTTTTTAATGGTTAGGATAGCGTTTCCAGTACGCGCTCATTGTTCTCACAATAGGTGAAGCACCTGCTTTTCAGCACTACGCTATCATTTCTGAACGAATGGTCATTTTTTCAACGATGGGAACCCTAAATGGCTCAAACCAGTTTCGCCTTTTGATTGTATTAAGAGCCCCTACATTTTTAACTTTTCGTTTTACATAGATCACTGCAGTCAGCATATTAACCAAATTATGTTTAGTAAAGAGTTATTATTCTGAAAGTCCGAAATTTGTATTACATACTGGCAAGCAACTCTAGTAAGACAAAAGTCAATTTCCTCCTCTATTCTTCAGCCTGATTATGATGTGATATGACACAAGACTTCTGACTCCATCAGACTGACTGACCTCAGAGGGTCACTTAAAATGCACAGAAAAATATACAAGTAAAGCGGCGGGTTACCATTCTCGGATCATATGTTATCACAATTTGAATTCTTTTAATTTCAGCTGAAAACTTTAAATAGATAATCTGACTATAGGAAAGGTTTTCTGAAAAGGAAAAACAAGTAATTAATATAATGGGTTAATGATCATATTTGTGAGTTATTCCATAAAAGCACAGTTTTTCTGATGGAGGTTAAGCCAGGACAGTTTTGAACTTCAGTAATTGTGCGTCATCATTGAGCAGAGAGGTCAGTCATTTTTATACTGCAAGAAGGTGAAGGTGGAAAGGGGGGGTTCATGGTGAAAGGGATTAAACCATTTTCGCGTAAAATTAAAATATTTCTTAATTTATTGTCACACATCCAGAGTAAATTTATCCATTTAAATCGAACCGCAAGACAAAAACAATTAATGTAACTGGTGATCAAATATGTAATGCCGTCATACGTATAATGTGTTCTCTAAGGACTCAACCACGGAGCTGCCCTGCGCAAAATGATAAACAAGCGGTTGTGTACTCAACACAAACCTTCCCCCCCTTATTTCCTCACCCCCCCCCCTCGGTTATGAATAAATAGTTATTCTCTGGCTTTGAAATTTGTTCATAATATTCTGTAAACGTGCATACATTCCCTTGCCTGTATGGAATTTCACCGTATGAAATAAAAATGAGGCATAAAATGTATGACTGCAATTAGAGCATTAATAACGCGTCTCTGCGCTTCCATTCGGTCATTAACGAGTAACGAAATCCTTCAATTTGTAATATCTCCGCGGAATATTTACATTTCACATTGAATAATTGGTGTAGTTTTGAAAAGGCATTAGATAGGATAAAACGTTATGTAAATTAGGTCACGCTATATTGGAAATAAAAATATACACATAGGGATATTTGTGTGATTCATATTTACTCTGCAGCATTATTCGGACAATCGATTTGCAAAAACTAAAACAGGGCCAACATTTTACCCATTATTGTTGTAATCCCAAATTGGCACTTGGTACATGGCATTTTCCCTCAATTGGGAAATAGTGGAGGTTATTTTCAGGAGTTCTCTCTCCCTCTCTCTCTCTCTCTCTCTCTCTATATATATATATATATATATATATATGTAAGGGCAGGAACAGGATAGGGATGTTGGACGGGATGAAGGGAGGAAAGAAGTACACCGAGATGAAGAGGGACCTGATATAGATTAGTTTGATAGGTGGGGAGTCACAAAATGTTTATTTGATAGTTGTGTCCATCCAAAAACCTACCTTAAACGGTAGATTACCTAATAATATATATATATATAATATAAATATAAATTTTTCTATATATATATATATTATATAAATATAAATTTTTCTATATATATATATACCCACACGTGGGTCGGGTGGTCTAGTGGGTAGAGCGTTGGACTCCTGACCGGAGGGTCCCGGGTTCGATTCCCGGGCAAGGCACTCTGGGCACCTGCAGCTCCACCCAAGCTAGTTGATTTTTCGGGTACCAGATCTTTCTGGGAAACCATAACCGGCACAGAGAAAGAAACTGGCCCCCTTACCCTGACGTCTGAATATTCACTCGCCGTCGGGCTTGGTACATGGGTGAGCATGGGAGCATATGTGAAAAGTTTCCGACCTAACAAAGATACAAGACAATTATTCTGAAATTTTCTGTCGGAAACTTTTCAGACCTCCTGGGTGGTCTGAAATATAAGATGTATATATAAATATGATATGAAATTAGCACTTGTGGAAAAATACAAAAAAGACACAAAGAAAGGAAACTCACAAGGGTTCGAATTTTGGTCCGTGCCACGTTTCTCAAGAAAGAGAAGGACAGAACTACTATTTTGGAATATATGTTTTCATACACATACATATGGTATGAAACTTTATAAAAATATAATGAAGAGGCGCTCACAGCTTTTGATTTTTTTATTTCGGTTGCGCACCTTTTTACAAGGGAGAAAAATGTATTTGAAAACTGAAGGAAGAAATAGTGTCCTTCCTTCCGCTGATAAAGGTCTTGATATAACAATAGACTTATTATTTCAATTACAATCAACAAATAACTGTATAACTGAGTTTAAAGACTTTTAAATAGCTATGTAGGATATTTGTAGCTCGTATAACCTCCAAAAAGGCCAGGGCGATGTATTTCACCGAAACTCATGTCTCATAAATTTGAATATGAAATTATTAATAAAGGGCGTACAGTCACATAGGACTGGGTCTAAACACCATTCGCCACCAATCCAGCCTACGAGCACTCACGGGCCGTGCTCTATAACGTTTTACGCGTGCGACGGCCATATTGGTTGGTGGCACATACTCGTATATAAGCGGGAGCGCGTGCGCGCAGGGTGTCGTTCGGTTTTAAGATTGAAGTGATTCGAGATGGTGGCCGGGTCCAGCAGCAGACAGTTCCGCTGAGTCTGAGCCTGAGAAAGGAGGAACAGTGACAACAGCAGAATTTCTGCTCTTGTGACTGTTTCTCATTTGTATTTAAAAACACAAAGCTGTCTCTCCATATTGTGTGCTTCTAAGTTTTATATGGCATCGCCAAGCTTGTGAACAGCTTTATATTGAATGGGTGAAATCTTCTCGGGTCTTCCACCGGGTCAATGTCTCCATGGCTGCTATGGAGACATTGACCCGGTGGAAGACCCGAGAAGATTTCACTCAACTCATACGCCGGGAAAGCACCAGATCTTTCTTTATATTGAATGTGTGAATTTTGTGAATCGATGTATATTAATTTATTTCTGTTTAGAAAATATTATTAATATACTATATATTTATGTATAATTAATTGAATACATGTTATTTCCACTGGTTCACAATTCGTTGTAAATTGATAACGATCATATACTACCTTTCTTCCCGATATTGTCGGAAACAACATGAGTGGTAGTGTTCAATATCGATCTCAATCGGTAACGATTTTCAGTATTAGGAAATAGTAATTACACGTGATAAACATTAGCAACATGTCGCGAGTCAAGTAGTTGCACAAATTTGTTGAGATAACAGTAGTGAAAGTTACGTACAACCATTTTAAGATGAATCAGTCATGATCCTTACAGTTATACCTTTTCAGAAATGCAATAAATTGTGGGAAGTGACGGTCTAATAAAACGTGTGTTGATCCTCTTATTTATTCCCCAGGGTTGTCGTCCGAATCGGCGAAACGGCCCGCGGGGAAAGAGTGATGACATCCGGAGGAGCAGCCCCATACCACTCCGAGGAGGCGGGGATGGGCGGGGGTCGGGCGCAGTGCCACGGCGACGTGGGAGGAGACCCCGGAGACGGAGGACCCAGCCGGCGGCGGAAGAAGCCCACCTCCGCCGCCATCCGGAGGCAGAGGGAGGAGGAGGAGGCGGCCGAGAGAGAGCGGGAGGTGAGGGCCGTGAGGGACTACCTCAACGGAACGAGGAGCAGGGCCGCCGCCAGGGCCCTCCTCCTCCACCGCTACCTCGGCGTGGGCGAAGAGGATGAGGACGACGACCCTCCGTCGGCAGGGCGTCGGTTCGAGTCCCACCCAATCGGCAGGGCCGACGAGTCGGCCTCAATGAACCGCTCATCCTCACAGCAGCGGCGAAAGACGAGGCGGAGCCGCAGTGCAGAGCAGGGAAACGCGGGGAGGGACCTGGAGGTCATAGTGGTGGGGGACCACGGGGGACTGAGGCCGGCCCTCTCGGACCCAGACCACAGGGCCCCGCGGAGACACCAAGGAGGTCCCTCTGGGCGAAGCAGCGGCAGCCGGGCCCCTCACATTGGCTCCTCCCTCTTGATGAGGACGTCGCGGAGTTTCCCGGTGGGGAGGGGCGCCCCTCCCGGGGTCCCCAACAACGTCCCGGAGGGGAAGAAGCCCCCGGAAGGGAAGAAGGTGCGGAGAAGGCGGAGGGGCAGCTGGGACGGCGGGGACAAGCTCGACGAGGAGGAAGAGGACGGGGCCGTGGACTCCGAAGTCGAGGTGTCGGAAGAATTCCCACCGCAGCAGCACCACCACCAGCAGCAGCACCAGGCTAAGCAGCTCAAGCACCAGTCGTCGCAGATCCCCAGACCCCCGAACAGTCACACTAAGACCTCCCCCAGCAGCACCTCCTCGAGGGGCAGCGGCATCTCCCAGTTCGTCGCGCACCGGAGTGGCGCGGTGAACCAGATGGGACCCAGGAACGGACTCTGCGGTCCACCGCGGGACGGTGATGACCTGAGGTGTCCTCTGGTGGGGCGTGACCTCCCGCCGGAGGTGTCCGTGACGGTGGTTGGCGTGGACTCGATCGTCGTGAGAGAAGTGCGAAAGTGGAGGAGGGGTGCGGAGTGCGTGGAGGACGATGAGGAGGAAGCCATGGGCAAAGGATCGTCCTCAGTGGAGGAGAGGTTCGCCTCTCCCATAGCATCCTCCTCCGCTTCCTCCTCCAGCGACGTGTGGGTGACTTCATCCGACCTAACGTGGCCGCAGAAGGACGGGTCGAAGGACTCCGGGGGCCGGCCGGAGTCCCCTGGGGGTGTCGGGAGCTCGGCCACCTCCGCCGCGGCCATGACTCCCGAGGAGGGCATGCCGCGTATGGGCAAGTCGGTGGACGAGTGCCAGGAGGGGGGCGGCGGAGGTGAGGTGTGTGGCGGAGCCCAGAGATCGCTGTCGCTGCCGAAATCCTTCAAGAGCGCTTTCTCGGGGTGAGTGCACGATGGATTTCATTTCTTTTCTAAGGAACTTCCTTCAACAACGCCATTTTCGGCTTTTTTACAACTCCACTCCTTGTAAGAATACGTTCTACAATGTTGCAGTAGTTCCTGGTCTCAAGTCTTGTGTAAGAAATCTCACAAATAGTGCTAATCCCGAATGTGGCAGTCGGTTGATGCTGATTGGCTTGAATGAAGCCTGTCGTAAGTTTCTGGTCACCAAGTATAAAAATTAACCATCTTATGGCGAGACTGTAGGCTGGGGACATCATTCCCATGCCAACGAAATTACACAAGTTTCAACTTGGGGCTTGAGACACGAGACTAGATCCCCAGTATAGGATGGTCTTATGGCATAAACTCTCCCACTATACACCCTACGTATTTTTCGGCGTTTTCATTAATATGTAAAAACAGAAACCTTTGAAATAAAAATGAAAAAAAGTGCTTTAAGAGTTACCGAAAGCGTTCTTAGCTACCAAGTTAGTTACCAACTGATAACCTAAGTAACGTATGTTTTTTAAAAAAGAAGTACATTAGCATAAAGGAAAAAGCTATTTTTCATTTCATATGTATGTATGTGAACAGGTGCAGTGGAATGCGGCAAACATCTCTAAACATTGCAGAGGTGGTTCTCGGGTTAGACTGCGTGAGAGACATTTTCTTCTTTTCGTCTTCGACGCTCCCAGCAAGGGGAGAGAAACGTTGAGCCAAAAATGTCTCCCACGCAGTATAACCCGAGAACCACCTCTGCATCTCTCAACAGCTGCGAAAGCCTCCGATCTACGATCTCTAAACATTATTTACGGATTGATGAAGGCTCAGATAAAGCCGAAGTAATAGTTGAAATAGTGAGTAACTGCATGATGTTCATTGGTCATCTGGATTCTCTTCTTAGCCAATGGATAAAAGGCTGCAATGATTCACCTAAAGTAATAGTCCTCATGAATCCCCTTCTAAAAGCCATTAATGTTCCGGAATTAAATGGCACGTCCTCCTTCCCACCGAAAAGTCTTGCCAAATTTAAGGACAGCCCCAAACTAGCACGACTTCGCTTAAGATTTTCGCACCCTGCCACACACCCTGACGGTTGCTTGCAGGGTATATATAAATAAATAAAATAAAAATGATTCCATGGAGTAGCAGAACTAAAAAAGCACATCAATCCCCTCCTCCAGCTTTATCCGCCGAAAAATCATCATATAAAACTTAATTTACGAACCGCCAAGAGGGCGAGTGTGGCAGGGGGTGATAATCCATCGGCCATTGAAGGACTCTTGATTGTCGTTTCCTCGTAAGTCACGTTTTCAATAGTCGCCATTTCGAGTAGTGCGAGGGAAAAATGATTTCTCATATCGATCTGTTCTGCGGGCAGTTTTCCTTGACTTTTAATTCCATAACAAATGTTATGCGGCCATAAAATCATTCCTTCTACGCCATCGTTAAAGTCGAATTATATATATTCTTCTAAGGGTATGCGCCGCGCATCCAATTCTTTTATTTCCTGTGTCTTCTAAACTACACCTTCTGAGGGCAATGTGTCACTTTCTCTTCGTTTATATCGATTATTCAAGTTACCAAGGAAATATTTTACCGAAGGAGCTTTTCTTCGTATACTTATTTAAATTATACAAACAGTTATGCGAATCGATTCGAAATTTTAATTTTATTAACGATTTACATTCTCTTGTGCGTCAATATTGTCAGAATTTACCCCGATTTTTTTCTTTTTTTTCGGCTATACCTGCCTGATCGGAAGTACCCAGGTTCAAACTTGTGATATATGCCCTTATTTATGTAGATTAAAAATCAGTACCAGCATTACAGGAAGGGTAATGAAATGTCCATCTGTAATACCTGCACAAGACTGTTTCGCAGTAATTGAAGAGAATTAATTCGTGAATTGCTAATATTAATTCCCTTGCTGCCATTTTGCATAGCAACATGAAACATGATTAATATGTCTCCCAATGGAAATTAGTGTATGGGATATCCTAAAATATGCCGTGAAATTTATTTGCCGAAGAAATTTATCGACTGTTATATTATGCTAATTGAATGATGTCATGGGTTAGCCGTTAAACCTCACATTCTCACTCATGATGCTCATATCGATGAAATCCCGTAGAATAGTCGTTGACCGTTGTCATGTAGATCCGCATTTAACCTTGTTAATTCTATTTCATTCCTTTTTCACTAAGCGTGGGTGTAATAATTTTGCAAATTTCCAGTCTCTAAAATTCTCGCAGAGTGATATTCCTCATAAATACCTTTACTCGGAAAAATTAGCGACTTCCAGGAGATCATGCCGCTTGGGATACCGATGTACCTTCTTATTGCTGAGTGCATTGAATGTTATTTTTCTGCGGGTCGTGTGGCCCTTCACGAAGGCATTGAAATCAAAAATCAAGCGCTACAGAATAACATTTACACAACAGGATATAGATATATTATGATATTCATCTATTAAATGTCCAAGACCAGTTATCGAAATACAAAAATTGTTTCTCTTTTCTATTGTATGTTCCCGAACATATGGTATTATTAACTCTTATTCTCTGTTTTCCACTTATATTGCGAAAAATAACTCCTATCGCACCTCGACCAAAAATCCTTCAGATGTCAGCAGCTACATCTGAAAGATTTTTACATCAACACAATACCCCGCAAGCCAACGTTAGGGCGTGTAGCGGAGGGTGTTAGGACACCAACCGTAAAACAGAATGGAACTAAGTGCAAAACAAACAAAACATACCGCTGCACATCCACACTGACGAATATATTCATTCAAAACTCGTATTAACTTATACACATGTAAATGCATATACAAATTCCCCCGGGCATCATCGGCCAAATTTCTTGGTGTACAACTGCACAAGAAACTCACTTGGCAAGCACACACCCAATATGCACTTAACAAGGCCAACGCGGACTTTTTTTCAATCTATCCCCTCATTAAGCGCACGAGTCCCCTTCGTCTTTTTACTAAGGTTCTTTTGTTCAAATCCATGATACGACCTATCTTAACCTTCGGTTATCCAGCCTGGGGATCAGTAACTGCAACAAACCTGAACAAACTGACACGCTTTCAAAATAAAATTTTGCGAACTCTTACTAACGCCCCTTGGTTCGTCCGAAACTCAGACATTCACAAGGACCTCAAAATACCGGACCTACCAACCTATCTAAGAGACCTAGCCCTGTCATTTCAGCAAGCGATAGGAAATACTGGTAACCCTATCATAGAACCTTTATGGGACTATTCTGATACTCCCCATTTTAAATTCAAACGTGCAAAAACAAGTCTAAATGAATGCTAATAATCACCAAATATAAAATTGACATCAGCTGCAATTACATATATTCGTTAGCTTAATTTCGCCCTTAAGCCACTTATATCACACAACCGTTTATCAGCATAGCTGGGTATCGGTATAAAATGCGCCTAATGGGGCAGGCAGTACTTAAACATCAGTCAGTCAGACCTACCTATCAATGTACCAAATGTCTAGTCCAATGTCAGCACTTAGTCTTGCCCTCGCTTGTAATTCGATTTTTTAATATTCGCATTATGACTCTGATTATTTGCTATTATGACTCCTCATTGTCCCAGGAAAAAACGAATATTTCTATTTATCAGTACTGCAATTAATCTCCCTTATTTTATTTTTGTAGAATAACTTATCTCAATAGTGTGGGGCCATAATAATTTTCTTTGTACAATAGTTAATCTCGTATGTTCTGAACCTTGCTAAAAGTCCATGTCTCGCTTGTTCTCTGCGCGTCTCAAGAGACAACCAGGCTGATTCCTCTAAATGTCTATCAGACTCGTCAGATTATCGTGACAATATTTGAAGAATCTATCGGATTAGATCTAAACTTTATCTAATTCTTTAATAGACAAGATTAGGGAAAGCATCTAGGTGTATACTTTTTTAGTGAAATCATGTTGAAAATGCAGTACATAACATTTACATAATTAAGAGAGTACCGCATTTTAATATCCCACAGTTTTATTTTGCTAATCCTGAATATATATTTAATGTGTCCTCCCCTGTCGTGCAAATGTTAATTAAGCGTCAACGTTGCACCCCTCGTCGTTCATTTTTCGCGGTCAAACCGTATTCCTGAGGACCAAGTGTTTCTCCTTTGAACTAGTGCTGTCATCTGTCGGCATTTGAAGACTCGAGCGTTTCAATTTGGTTGCGTAGCGCCACCAAGACGGAAGTGGAGAGAATTTGAACTTCTCGAACGCTCTTTCGCGGACGTTTGAATATTATGGATTTTTGTGGACGATTACGCCCTCTAAGAATAGTTCATGGAAATTATGATTCTATAATGAAATATTTAAAATTTATAAAAATGTTATGTGATTTTAGTTCTTGATATGTCAATTGTATTACTTCACACAAATTATCTATTCCTATTCTTTATTCTCAATGGAAATATAGTAATTCTATAATAAACGTTTTATGTTACTGTGCAGATAGTTGTCATGTTAATACTTTTATTTAATCATTTGAAAAATTGGGTCCATATCATATAATTAATTCCGCACGAGAATTTTTTCTCTTATTGTTGCCATTATTTGGTTATATTGAAATGCCATGAAAATACGAGATGTTCCCCATCAATCATCATACTATTTAGCCGAGCAGAAACTTATTTTTACAAAAGGTAGGTGTGTGTTATTAAGGTAGGAATAAATTTGTTTTCTCTTATTTGGATCCTTTCATCGGTCATCGATAATTATATCTTATTCCAAAAATGGAGGTAGCTCTTCCCGCATTTCCTACTTTCGATTTTCTAAAACTTTTCCTTATATTAACATATTTTTAGGTTGTTTAGTCATCCAAATGACACCCTTCATATTGGGTCAGATATGCTGGTTTTAAAATAAAATTAATTATCTTTCTCCTCGCTGGTCTTTCTAAAATTTTTAATTCTTTGTCAAAAACTCCATGTGTCATAAAAATACGTAAAATGTAATAATTTAATTGTTGGAAATGCCACAAATTTCGACTTTCACCTTTCATCCAAATCCGCTTTGAACTCAAAATATTAATTTTAATTTATGTATGAGGTATTTGAGATATGGTACGAAAGAACAGTGGAGAAAATAAGTTGGACAGAGAGAAAAACTAAAACGCCTAAGTTTTAAATAGGGTAGACTAAGTGGGAATATTGCGTAGGAAATCCGAAAACAGCAGAGTAATATGGAGAAAATGCTGAAAGGCATATAGAAGGCATGCGGAAAGATATTTGGAAATCCATGATTGAAGGAGAATGATTGGTACACGACGGATGGAAGAAAACGTGTATTTTAGACAGCATGAAAGCAGATAGGCGTTACGAAGTAATGAAGAAGGAAATATTTTAGGACAAATTACATTATTTCCCGCGAAAGATAAGAGTCGTAATCTTAGTCCATTAATTAATTAAGCTAGCTTAACATTAATAGGTATAATATCTAGATTTAATATTTTAAATATTCTATGTACTAGATCAGGCTTATGAATTTGCGATGTCTAATGTACGATGACGAACCAATTTTCTGTTTCAAACCATTACTTCCGATAGAATGATCAAAGGAAATGATCGTTTTAAGATATACTTACAACCATTACTTAAACCAACTTAAACGCTCCAAGATTGACATTTGTCCTTATTAAACAATGCTCAGGTACAATTTTACCATCCACATTACATTACTATTTGATTAAGGGAGTTGATTTGAAGCGTATAAATCAACCTGGAAAAGAAATTTTTAATCGGTTTCTCCCCCTCAATTCTCAACGGAAGCATTCTTACAGCACGTCCGGTGGCTTACCGTGTTTAAGAGAAATGCAAACCCTCAATTTATCTTCAAATCAAACTTTGGCGCTGACGTCATCGGATGAAGAGCGCTCGTTATTTCACATTTAAACGCAGCGCTGCCGTCGTCTCCAACTCAGCGCTCTCTCGTGAATCCCCATGCAACTAAGAGAGTTGATCGAATCTCCCGCCCTCCCGGCCGAGGTGATTTCCACAGTCTGCCGGTCGTTGCCGCGGAGTTCGGTTGAGGTGACAGAGTCCCGTGGCGATGGTCGCTCCCGCCTCGCTCGTGATTGGACCCCGCCGCCTCGCCTCCCGTGATCGCACGGCGAAGAACCGAATCCTCACCTGAGCAGAACTTTCGCGTTCCGATCGCCCATGTGTTCGCAAAAATCAGACGTCAACAAATCTCGTCAGTGCAAGTGAAGCGATTGGTTTTCTCGGATCGTGTCATTTTTGTCGAAAAAGAGCATTCGTGCCCTCAACGGGTGTAGATATCTACCTATTAACATCCTGAATTTTGCGAACCAAATCGTTCAAAAGGAAGTATTGGACATGTTAAATATATTATCTGAGAATCTCCTTGACTCGGAAGCGGGTCTTCCGGCAGGTTGTTCGTGACGGAATGTACATTCACGTACTTGATTCCGCGCTAGATGATACCTTTATGAAGTTTCGCAAATCCTCATTAAGGTTTCAAAGTTCAAGCATCTTCGTCGCCCGAGTGATGTGCGAATACCTCGGTTGTCCATCGTGATAAAGCAACTGGATGAATCAACATTTTTTATTGTGCTGCGATTCTGTGGTCGAAAGGAGGTATACCGGAGCAAAATAATCACGAATGACAAGTACCCTCCCGTTCCACGTTTCAAGATATATAAATCAATAGGACGTGCGGGAGAAACAAGAGAGAGGGGTTGGCGAAATTTTGATTTTTTTTCCGCGATCCACGAGGGCGGAGGGCTATCGTTTCCGCGAAACAAACTCACCCCACTTTCCCTCAAGTACTCCTCGCACCGAGACTCTCCCCTTGGAATTCGCCTCAATTTCTCCCATCCTCCCCTTCGACTGAATCCGAGAAGGGGGAAGGGGTGTCGCGGAGAGCAGGGCGAAGCAAGTTCAGGGGCCACCCACCCCCCCCTGCGAATTCCTCCACTCGTGTGTTCGACGTTGTGTGTGCGTGCGTTTCCGTGTGTGTGTGTATTCGCGAGTGAGTGCGTGGCAGGTGTTTCCGCGTGGGTGCGTTTGTATGGTTTTGAGAGTCCCCGCTTTGAAAAAGGGGTCGGGAAAGGTTTCGAGAAAAAAAGAAGTAAACAAATCGGTGCTGCGGTGAGCGCGGGGAGGCCTTAGTGGAAAGTATCTCGTGTTTGTGCACAGCAACGGGGACCCGGCTACACGGACGTAGCAACCAGCTGTGAGTCCCACTCCCACTGACGAAACATCAACGACATCCAAAAACGCGCAAGTGAATCCGAACAAAAACGAATTCTGGTTTCACCTTTTTTTTCCTATGCATATATCTATATATATATATATATTCTTTTTTTCCGAGGGGTGGATACGAAGATGATACGGAGTGTAGGGGAACGTGGCTTGCGAAACCGTCGGTGCTGTGTTCGCTGCCAAAAATAAAAACGGGCGGAAAAATACTATGTTCCTTGGGCGGAGGGCTGAGAGTGTTTGTTTTTTATTCCCATAAAAACCTTGAGCTCGTATCCGGACACGTGTCATCGGAAATTTTGAGCCCTGGAAATGAATCAGTTGTGTAACATTTGGAAGGAAGCGGAAACATATCCAGCGAAGTAATCATCCTTCGGCCCACGAGGTGGATTGGGAAAATAAACATTTTCGTGGACCACACTGTGACTCTTCCCTTAGCTCTTCGATTCCTAAGTTTTCGACTTGGGTGTCCTCGACTCCATCTATCATCTTCCGAATCATATTGGTCGAGGAGACGAGTGGCGAGAAAATAGAGGGAAAGGAGTCCTCCGTCGTCGAATGAACTAACTTCTCAAGGATCGCACTTGCCCGTTTGGAAGAGTTCCGTTAGTGTTTTTTTTTCTCTCTCCCGTTGCACGAGTTTCGAGATCGAGTGAGGAAAATTTTGTGGAAGAGGTTGGCGACCTCATCCGACTCACAATCTTCTTTCCCCTCGCTCCATCTCTCTTTTCCTCTCGATCAATCATAATATCCTCCTGTCGGCCTTGAGACGAAAGAGAAACCACTCTTAAAGAGTCCGTCAGGAGTGAAAGAAAGTACGAAAGAGAGAGAATACTGCGGTTTCCCGAATCTGCAAACATATAAACCAGCCCTCTCCATCTTTTCCTCGAAGACAAAATAACGTAGATCGTTGAGAAGGACGAGAGAGAGAGAGGAGGGAGTGACCGTGCTGGGGGAAGGGGTGGGTCGTGTTATAATCTGTGGCCGCACATTCCTCCCCCTCCCTTGTGCACAGAAGGGTTTTGACCCGGGCGAAAAGTGACGAATCTCATTCGCACCATTCAAAATTTTTTTATGATCTCACTCAAGGCCTTTTCTCCGTACCTCATTACGTCTCTTTATTTTAATTTCGCGAAAATATTTTTCCCTCCCTTTTGTACTCTTTTTAAATATGTTCCTTTCGTCGTTTCCCTGCATGGAGGCGAGATTTGAGATATTGCTTGAGATTAGTAAGTTTGTCTTTCATGCGGAGAAATAATTGTTTCGTCATTCCTGCGAGGTTTCTCATTCAATTAAACCCCTTTAATTATTCGGGTCCCTTGCTGAAAAATCTGTTATTTTTGTATCCAAAAGTAAGTTCCTCGTTCGAAATTTGAACCAAAAGGAAAATCAAGAGGCGACGTTCGTCGGGTGGAGGCTGTTCTCGAAATTTCACCCCGCGGGTTGGTTTATTCATGGTTCGGGAATTACGTCACCCTTGACCTCAACCTGTTTCGGTCACATCCCTTTGTGCACCACCCAACTAACTATTCCTCTAGAGTCGGTGGGTGAGGGTCCAATCAGGGGGTGGCCGCGTGTTTATTAATGAGCGAACACACCTCAGGCCGTGAACATCAAGTATCTCGAGAGGCTGGGCGTCAGCCATTTTCCCTCGATCCCCTCCCGTTCCCTTAGCCTCGTTTTCATCCCAGCAATTAGAAACTCAAACGATCCAAATTTCCTCGAGAAACATTATGTCCCTTGAGTAAGAGTCCCTTTAAGTCTCATCAACAATACACCGCCTCCCCTACGAATCTTGTGGAAACATAAAGATTAATTGCATTTATCACGAAACTGATATTTACCTTTCGCTTTCCCCTCTGTCGTGCGATACCAAATAATAAAGCTCGTGTTGAATTTATAGAAGTAGTTGTTTTTTACCGTAGATTTCCGGTTTACGTACGGTTTGAGAGGGAAAAAACCCAAAATAAGAACCTTCCGGCCGATTCGAAGAAATTTCACAGAAATCATAAGTTCATTTCATCTAGGTTGCCATAGCAGTTGGCCTTTCGTAATTCTTTGCGTCAAAACCTGTTGTATTGCATTGTTAGTATATGGTTATGTTTTCAACGCTGGATTAGAGTCCATGTGAATTCAAAACACCAAAGAATTTTCAGCCGTTACAAAGAATCATTTGTTTTTCTTATGCGCAGAAAGATAAGAAAATTAATATCCTCTTAAGTTTGCGGTGAATTTAAATAGGTTTTCTTTACACTCAGAAAATTCAGACACAAGTAAGCTCTGGAATATCCGCTCCCACCCGCCAGAGTACTCTTCTCCATGTCGGCTTATTCCTGGGAGAGATATGATTTTCCAATCTTGAGTTGAGAGGGAAGGGGGAGGAAGAAGTTGAAACGATTCCGGGGATGTTATTATCTTTGAGGTAATAGGAAACTCCGCGGGTGAATCATAATTCAGGAGAAATTATTTAAAAAAACGCCCGTGTTGCAAAAGGGTGAACTCAAGTCGAACCAACTCGCCCTCGACCCGCAGGTGTTACGGTACTCCCTCATTTAGGTCACCCCGAAGAGTTTTTCGGAAAAAATCATCCCCCACCGCCACCCCTCTTGGAAATCCTCTCGAAAGTTTTCCAAAGCGCTTTCCGATCGGCCGGATAACACGGGAGCCCGTCGTCTCGCGGAGTGAGGTGAAAGAGATTATCCCTCTCGCGATTAACGTCATCCGAGGAGGCGGGCTATCGCCGAGCCCGTCGACCGTTAAAATCTTCCCATTTGATTCGCGCACTCATTACGTGCGCGCGCATGCGCCCCTCCCCCCCCCCCACGTCGTTGTCGCTTTGCGTGATGACAGGCGTCTTATCCGACCGTCTGCCGCGTTGCACTTGAGGAATTCCGGTTCTTCTTCCTCTCGCGTGCGTGAAAATTGTTCGCCTCGTTCGATTCGGGGTGGTAAGAGAGGGGGAGGATAGCCGAAGGGCTTCGCGAAAGTGGTTAACCTCAACTCGTGTCCTTGGGGTGGGGGGAGGAGAGAGAGAGGAGGAAGAGGGAAGGAATCTTCACCGACGAATCAAGCAGCTGTTAACTTCGATCCGCGACAGTTTTTGGTTTGGGGAAAAACGTGCTCTCGCCAGCTTATCTCAAACCAAGTCCCTCAACCTTTGAGCAAGCTCGAACTCCCGCCTTTCCTCCCGTAAGCGACTTACTCCCCCGCCTCTCCTACCCTATCTTCCGTATCAGGAAGTTTCCACCCTGGAATTTGTGCGTATCACCACCACCCCTGCCTTCCCATCCCCCGCGCCCAAACTTCCGGCACACGTGTGACGTCATTGGTTTCACTCCAAGGGAAAACCTTGGAGCACAGCTGATTAGACTCTCATAGGTCTGTCATCGACTCCCGAGTGTTTTTGTCGACACCGCCTCCCTCTCTCGTCTTCCCCGCGCCCGTTGGATAGAAACAAGCGCCAACGCGAGTTGGGTTGAACGCGGAGAGTTGTCCCGAAGGTGTTCGCACTCCTTCCCGATCGAGAGAGTGAAGAGGTTTTTCAATCCGGGTCGAGTCGATCCGACCGACCAGACCCCATTATATATTTTCTCTCCTGCGAGGAGGAAAGGGTTTTTTTTTCATTTTCTACCTTAATCTTCGGAAAGTTGATCCGACGTGTTCCTCGCGTAATTTTCGGGGAGGAGCCGACGAGATTGTTTCGGAGTCGAACGGAGGGAGGTGGAACAGGAAACGACCCATCCATCCTCCCGGCGCGTCGCAGGACCTCTCGTTCCGAGAAGTGGTCCCGGGGAGCCCGCAACGACTCTGGTGCCAGAGGGCCTCCCCCCTACTTGCCACGCCCCGCGTCATCCAGCACCCTTTGGAAGAAAAGGAAGAAATAGGCCGGGAGGTGAATCCTCAGCCGTCCGAAAAGGCGAGAGAAGGATTTACATAGAGGACGAACCCGGCCGAGACTCGGAAGGGCCCGCGGCTTGCTTGACGCGAATAAAAAAAACGAGGGTAGAGCGACGTTTCTCACGCGAGAGAGTGGATAAGGATTGAGGAAAAACTATCGATGCTTTTCGATCGGGTTCGAAGAACCGCCGAGCTCTGATACGGGTTCTCAGAAACACTTCACGGGGATTTTTTTTCCCATCGCGGCGGACGAAGTCGAGAGGAGTCCTTCACAGTCTCTGGTTGGTGCGCAGGACGATCCCAAGTGCTCTCTCTGAGGTGGTCGAAATCATCCCCCTGGCATCTTTGTGTTTCTCCCTTTTTTCCATCCGTTGCATCTGGACTGCTGGACGCAGCAATGACATGAGGAACGAGATAGTGGACGATGGCGGGAGTGAGGACAATATGTCCGCCAACCATCTCAAATGACCAACCGAGTCGAACTATATGGACAGCCGAACGTATTACTTCGCTGTGAACAAGAAATCCTTCTACGAAGATCTTTTGTGCACCAATGAGGAGAATCATTAATACAGTCGAGTGGCTAATGGTTTTTTTTTAAGTGTGCGATCAGTGAAAATTACCTTGCGACCCTCAACAACGGATAGGATTGCAAACAGAGCGTAAGTAGTCTTCCAGTTGGAGCCTAACATTGTATCGACACTTAAATCGATTACACCTGCCACAAGGAGTGCTTATTTCAGGATAAACACATGTTATATACGAGCCAAAAACCAGCATCCTCCTTGAAATTAGCATTTTCTTCTTACTGTTCTTTAAAATAGGAGATTTTAAAGGCAAATAACCATTCCCAGATACTTAGTCACGAGAATTGAAAGCTCTACTCACCAAAGATATATCGAAGATTCGTCTGATGTTGTTCACTGTGTGGACGAAAGTGGTATTAATTTAATTCATTTCGTTAGACGCCTAAATTCTATTCGGCGTTGGAGAATTCTGGAGGTAACTTCGTGAGCGCCTATGGGATGTTTGTCGTGATTACAATCTTCTCTTTAATTGTTTCTGGGGAGATTTTTTGTCAGTGAAAATGTTGATAGTTCAAAGAATTTAGAAAAAATAACGTAAATTCATCTCCATTTAGTGTTAATTTTTACTTTTTTGTGGTCCAAGTTTTAAATTTTAGCGGTATACTTGTGTAGATCCTTCTTGAGGCATGTATTAGAGCAATATCGATCATCAATCTCGTGTGAATCGACGAATATTTCGAGTGACTCATATAACTTCGAAGTGTAAACACGTATAGAGAGGACCACGATCTAGGTTTACATCAGAACCCCGAAAAATCTCGCGTGGTCGGAAGGAAGGGAATTACGGAAGTGCAACACTGGTGTGCGGCTTCATTCGCCGAGGTTGTCGCCGCGAAAGGCGTCGCTCCTGGTCCGGCACGGTCCCGGGCGCCCACATCTCGTGAGGCCCGTGTGAGAACGAGTGGATTATGTGCAGCCTGGAAAGCGGAGGCTGGAGGCGGCGTGGGGGCCGAAGGGGTGTGGTGTCCGGGAGGGACTCCGGCGTTGCCCCCGACCCCGGGGGTGGTACCCAGCAGGCCGCCGGCGGTTCGCCTTCCGCCCTCCGGACTCCCCCGACGCCCTCGTGGAGGCACAGTTGGCACCACTTCTCGCCCTCCCTCCTCGTAATCACCAGCGCCCAGCCCTCCCCAGCGCCCCCTCCGCCGCCGCCGCCACCCCCTTGCTCCTCCTCCTCCTCAGCCTCCTCCACCGCCTCCTCCACAGGAGCCCCGAGCTCTTCCCCGGCCAACAACAGGCGGAGCCGGAAGGCCAGAATGTGGGAAGAAATCAGCTCAAAGACGTGAGTCACAAACGACATGGTCTCCCTCACCCAAGTCATAAAAACCTAGTTTACGATTGGAGTGTTGAATTTCAACTTTAATCCCTTGTTGTGTATTCATTACGATCGTGGAAAAACGTCAACAACAAACTTCAAATGTCGCCTGGTCCCAAATCCCAAGGTTGACTCCAAATCATGTGTCTTACACCTCTCCAACACTGAAGAAAGAGGCGTATAATCGAATGCCAACGAAGGTCCTCGGTAATTTCCGATCCAAGTTCCTGTTTAAGTTCAGTTTTAAGAAATATAGAAAGCACTGAAATACTGAGGATACGTGAAATCACTTCTTTGATATCACGCACTTAGAAGTCAACAAGTTCATTCGCAGTAAATTTATAAAATATAACGCGGAACCTGGATAGTACAACGCGGATGTTAGGAAAGCATTGAGACATCCAAGGCTATGTCACTTCAAGATGGAAAATATTAGGGATGATTTCTCTATCGACAAAATGAATGAGATGACACATGATTACTAGATATCTAGAGCGAATGCCAAGTAGGCATTTTGGAAACCGTTAAGGGAATTCAAAAGGAGAAGATTAGTTGAAAGAGAATCCGAAAGCATTTTACGCGTACGTCAGAGAAGTTCAGGGAAATATCTGAACTCTTAATTCGCTCAAAAATGATGAAGGCGAAAGAGTAACCAGCTGTTTGAAAAAGGCAAATTTATTGAATTCCTTCTTTGAAAGCGTCTTCGCCAATGCCGGCGATAGCTTACCAAATCGTGCCATTAGGTAAAAAAAATAAATAAATTTGTAAATAAATCGTAAACAAAAACCATATACGTGAATCGATGTTCCGGTTAATACTTCTAGTTGACGCATATCGTAAATCACAGTTGACTCATTTAGGTCCCCCTTATTCCTTTTAGGTCGTCCACCATCTTAATTTGGATGGAATTCCCTAACACCTTGCTGTTGCACCAAACGCTTTCTAAATTGGAATGTGTTCGTTGATCTATGAGACCAGCCGAATTTGTATTGTAGTCATTTCTTTACGTTGGCCCTAGGATGGAAGGGGAAAGATGGAGCCTTGCACCAGAATTATGGTGCTCTGATAAATTTTAGATAGAACATAACAATTAAATCAAATTTTTGCTTTGATGGTTGAAGTTAAATTTGTAGCTCTCCTTACTAAGTCCTACAAGGTGTGAAATCTGCACATGAGGGGTCGGTGTCCTTCCGCTTGAAGCTTTAGGTTTCTCGAAAAATATTTTACCCGATGAATCCGACAGCGTGGGTGAAGCTAAAGGTCACCTACGTCTGAACTCATATCCGCACTCGTGATCCATTTGTTTTAATCACTAAGCTACCTACCAACCCTCTGCAATTAGGGGCCTCTTTTGTAAATTTTACCTGCTTTGTCGAGTGTAATCTTAGGGTTTGGAGTGTTCGACTGTTGTCCGACAGGTCACGAGTTCAAAATCCAGTTGATAGATTTGAGAAACCTCGTCATATTCGGTGTCATTTCTGGTTAACACTTAGGTTACGATTCGGCTGTTGTGACACGGCTGACTGTGTATATTTCACCTGCTTTTATGAAACTTCGGGGTTAGTTCTGATTACGCATACATATCAAACCTTCAGGTTGATTATTGTGATGTGACATCATTATTTTCGTTGCCCAATCTTTCAAACCTACTAACAGGAAACCCTGAAAGAAAACGATGCCCCGTAAGAAAGAGCATCGGGTAAAATGGAATTATGGTTTAATTAAGATGCTTCTTTCTTCTTATGTGATCCTACGCGGATTACCTTCTGCCAGCATCTCACGTTTTTTTCCCGTCAATAGGATAGCGGGCGGAATTCACTATCATTCTTCTTGCTCTTTTGCTCATCAATAAGGATTACACATGGCAAGTAACCGTGTAGCTTCTTGGCGGGTGTATTAACTGACTCGTGAGAAAACAATTAGTAAACAAGACGGTAATTGTTGGCGCACGTGGATTGCAGCGTCACTGCCTTCATTGATGTGCTTTGCTGTTTGGTATAGGTAATATGAAACCACTTGGGAGTCGGTGACGACATGATTTTTCTCACACTGTTACGCATCGAAGTGTTTAGCGAGCAGAGATAAAGGCCCACCGTACTTCGCTCGCCCTCATATGTTCCCTTTAAACGGTTTCGCAATTCAAGTTCTGTACATTTTGCTGACTCGCCAGCCGGGAGAGATAAAACTCCGACCATGGCGGGAATCCTGAAATTGGAGAACGATGTTCCTTTTATCATCAAGATTAGCTTTAAGAGAATGAATTCTTATTTTCTGTTCTGTAGCACTAAGTCACAAAATGCATGGAATATATGTTATTGTATTTCATTCTTTAATTGCTCATCTACCATAATTCTGGTTATTTCAACACACATCAATGAAATGTAATCGACCCGTAGGTTCAGAAAAATGTCCCCTCCCAAAATCGGTTACGCTCTCCGAAGGTAAACTTCTTCTCCTATGCTACTCGGTTTTTTCAAATCGTGATTGACGAGAACTGGACTGGTAGCTTTGTTAAAAAACATCAATTTCAATCAAGAGCATAAGTTTTTCATATTTCTCAATTAAATGTATTGGTACTTCTGAAACTTATTTCCGCTTTGCGTCATTAGTCGCTGAAATTTCGTCTAAAATTTTTGCCGGAATATTTTTTTGTACGATGTAAAACGAAAAGTTAATAAGCTTCATACTCAAGCTCAATGACGAAAACTTAAGGAAACATTTTTCTCTACGATATTCATGTAGGATATACGCATATTTTTGTAGGAATGTCGGATGTTATTGAATGCATTCAGAAGTTATGGCAATAAATCGAAATTCACTACCAACCACCCCGACGACACAGGTTTCTCACTCACGCTTCTCAAGGATAACGCTTGATCAATCATATTAAGTACGCCTGTTCCAGGATGGACATTTCCGGAATTAAGCATATCCATTTGCCGAGAAAAGTATTCCTCACTATAAACTCACTATTCTGAAATGGTAACGAGAGGGAAAGACCGAAGAACCTGATTCTTCGAGCAAGGACAAGGTATGCAGGCGTGCCGGAAGTACATTTAGTACGTGTAGCTTTTAACTCTCCTCTCACTCATTTCGTCTCACGCATTTCGTTCAATGTTTTCCGTAATTAGAAACGGAGGAGTACGAATTATGCGGTGGAATTTCGAGGGCACATTTGAGGAATTCGTCTTCGATGTAAGAGCTTCGTTTGTACGGCCGTGAAGGCTCGAAACGCCGCCCGGATTCTTGTAATTTGGGACCTGGTCCCTTGGGTACGCAAACTAGTACACGTCTAAAGGGAAACTAGTTTAAATTCAAGGTGCAAGTGTCACCGTTCGCATTAAGAGGAAGAAACTTCCTCTCCCCGAGCTTCCCTTCGCCACGTGTGTACTTCGAAGGGGTGAGTTCCCCAATTGAGCTCCCGCGCGGCAATAGGGCAGGGATCGCACCCCTTGGGACTCGGCACCACACCCCGGTGGAACTCTCAACACCCGGCCTGCGCATGACGAGGGACATCTCCCGGGGGGACAAGACGGACCTGACTCGAATGAACAGTCGGGTGAACTGGGCCCTCGAGGAATTGTATCCCCCTACTTCGTTCGCTGCGTTTTCAGTGGCCGTGGCGATAATGTTGGCGCTCTATTTTAAAAGGAACTGGACATAAATTTTCGCTTTTCCCCATATGATGAACTCCATTGGTAAACCACATTATTGGCTTCGCATATATTCTTAGATATTAGGAAATAGTAGATAGTTTTGATACCAACATGAAAATATGTTAGTTTCACGAGAATTCTGTCTTATGATAATCGATTTTGAACGGCTTCAACGTTAGTTGGAATAACTATTTTTTAAATGCGAGAGGCGCGTATGAAATACGATAATAAGTCAATAAATAAGTCGCAAGTGTACGCAGGAGCTGTTGCGAACATTTCATTGGATATGTTTGGAAATTCCACCGTACAGTTCCGAATAAGCCCCCGGTGATTTTCATCTTTTCGGGCTCCTAAAAAAATCATTTGGTTCATCACGTGTTGAAAATGATGATGCCGTAGTCGGAGAGGGTACTCGTCGCCTGCGACAGCTAAGTAAAGACTTCTTTAGTGCCGACTACCAAGGATTTGTAAAAGAGATGGGACAGTTACCTAAATTTGCAGGGTGAATATTTATAAAAGTGAAATAAATTACTGGAAGTTGCTTTGATTATTATTGCCTCTATCCAGTTTTGCGAGTTATTTATTGACTTATCCTCGTACTACTTATTTTTCAAATGAATTTCTCTATCACCATCCATTCTCAAAATATGAATCATCCACCCACATCTCTCCTCCTCTCACGTTACCCTGAATCCATGCGTGCGTTCGCGAAAAATAATGTACTTTTTAAAAATTTATTCTCACGTACATGAAAATAATTTTAGTGGAAAATTGCGCGGAGATTAATTACTGAGGAAGAATGTATGCCGTCAAAGTATGCCCACGTTCCTCTCCAAATCTGCGTTTCACTGATGTCAACATATTTGCCTTAATATGCTGCTGACTTTCTCCATTCAGGAAAATGTATTCAACTTAATTGGTTCTCCAGTTCGCAATTCGGAGGAAGGCCGTGATTTATTTAAATGTGGGTACAAAACGCAAGTGAAAGACATTTGAAACCCAAACCTGAATCGTCGAATGAACTTCGTGGTATTTAACTTTTTTCTCAGGAGCATTGATGAGCATTTTTATTCACGGCCTGGATTTTGGAAATGTTGGATTTAAAAATAATGGAACGCTCAAACATCTCTCCTCCATAATGTCAATTATTCCTTTCGTTCCTCGTTTTAAGTGGAGACATTACAGAAGTAATATGAATAATAAGGACTCCTCTACCATTTGTCATTGAATTAGCTCCGCTCTGTGACAAAAATGTGATCCGAGCGTCGCTTTAGCAACTTTACCCCTTATTTACATAATTTCCGAAGTTTTGGAAACGATTATTTCGGTCTTTTCATCCCTCCTCTAAGGTTTGATACCCCTCATACTCGCTTCACCATTTCTCTCAATGTGTCCTATCAAATTAGCCTTCAAAGAATACGTCAATGTAACCCATTTACCTTGCCTTCTTATTCATCCTATGAAATCACTTCCAATGCAAAGGAAAAAAACAAAACGTCTATAAGTTATTTTTAAAGCACATACTTTTCATAATACCTGCTCTCCGGTATTACATGGTGTACGTATATTTATTTCCTTGTGTACTTAAAATCTTTTTCATTCCCCAGAATTAATTATTAGTCGATTCTTCTGCGCGAAGTTCGTTTGGAAACAGCATTTATGCGATGAAATTCATTTTTGTGTTTTGTCCATCTCTTTGTCCCTGGTATTCTATTATGAATTTGCATGATTCATTTTCAATAATATAAAGAATCCAATATTTAAGGTTCTCTCCCTCTTCCCTTGTTACTAATTTAATAATTCCATGCGAGTCCTTTGTTTCTGTGTTTCCTTCCTTCTCAAACAAAATTCTGCAACCCGGGTTGGCAATTTTGTATTCATTTTTCGGCCAACTTCCTCAACGTTAATATTCCGATGCCTCCTCCTTTTGGCTAAACCGAAGTTTTCGTTCCATTCATTAATTCCCATTTCCCATTCGCCTCGTTCCACTCTTTTTAAGTTTTCGAACATGGCCTTTTTATTCGTGATTCTCCCTTGGATCATTCCCCCTTGGCAAGGCAGACGTTTTTCTGAATTTATTCCCGTTGGGATAATGCCTTAACATTTTTTATGGGACTCTTAGGTTGATTTAAATGGCCCGAGGCAAGAGATTATTACTTTATTCGAGGAAATGGGTGTCCTTTGAAGCTCGGAATAAAATGTGTTTGCCACTCAGAGGCAGCCCTATCAAGTTATGCTCCGTTGTGTTGCCACATATTCCGGCTCACCTGACGATGGCTCTTACGTAATAGAGCTGATAAATATTAGATACGCTCCTCGAATGGTACAATACTTCATAAAATATTCCCTTTGCCCATTACCTTATTTCTCATCTCAAATACGTAATGGCAGGGGGATCCCATTTTATAGAAATTCTTCTGATATGCCTTACGAAACTTAAGTTTTCGCAGATGATGTAATTTTTTCTCATCCGTTGTTGTTTGCTGATGATTTATCCTGTTTTGAATCAACGTTTCAGTCATTATGATCTTCATTAAATCCTATTTTCGATCATCCGATGAACAGAGCTTAGATAGATAGATTTACTACGAACATTTTTCATGAAACCAATTGAATTAAACAAATATTTGTTATTTCTCCTCGCTTTCATAACTCGGATTCCTCTTTACTAGTACCATCTCGGAATCTCATTTTACGTTATTTTTCCTCTAGATGATACCCCTTTTGGCTTTTGCGAAACGTCAGTGAAGTTGGTCGTTTTTAGGCATTTCATAAAAAGTTTGAAAATTATCAATACCGCTGCTCTGAAAATTTTATTAAAATTTTCAAGTCCCACGCGTACGAATCTCAGAACTCACCGTGGTCAGAATTTAAAAGAGTATCGCGATTCACTCCCACTGCTTTCCCGCTCAAGGGCGCGTGAATGATAACTTCTTTATTCAACGCGCGACCTTCGCACTTCCTAATTTTTGCACTTGTACATTAATTGAAGTATCATGATGATATGCAATTTCGCAATTTGGCTTTGAAACACAATGGCCTTCATGATTTATTCTGAATGATCCCCGGAAGGTTTAATTATTATTGCAGCGGTATACCCTATGTGATATCCATTTAGTGCACTAACAAAATCTAAGCAGATGGCACGTTTACGTAATTTTTATTCGTCAATGACGGCAATGACTATAACTTTCAAAGATATTCTTGTTACTGAGGGTAATCAGATATCAATTAACCAATATTAACTCTCATGGGTTTAGATTTTCGGGATTCTTTTGAAGATATTCCTATCCGTAATAAACGAGCAATTAAAAAGTATCTGAATGCGAGATAATGGAATATAGTACTTATTACCGTTAATAATTGTGAATATCCTAGAAATGTTAATGAGCTATGTGATGTATAAGGAGGTTGGCCAATATTTTTAAAAGGCCTGCGGCTAAGACAGAAAGAATCGATTTAAATAATTCCTTCACGATCGAGATAAATTGAACTTACTACGAAACACGCACAAAAGAGTGAAGTAAAGGTGACCAAATATGTTCGTTTACTTTCATTCTAGTTATTAGAGCTATATCAACGCGTTTTAATGAATGCATTTGTTTAATTTTTTTTGAGAAAAATCTAAAAATGTTTACTCTTTGATATTTTCCCCTATGTGGAATTTTCGTTTCCACATTTCAGTGACACTTCGTTTGTTCATTTTTTATTCCATTCGGAGAAAAACATGTATTATTCGAGAAGCGTGGGAAGACAGATTTTTGAAAAGAACCTTCCTCTCGTTGTTGTCTGCCCCATGACCTTTAATAAAGGTCAAAGGTAATTAGCGTCTTCATTTTATTTTCCTATTGCTTACGTAACGATTTTATCATGTTGTATCTTACCTAGGTTATTAATACAATTCTGGTTTCCTATGAAATGGATCTTTATAATCAATGGATATTTTTGATAAAGTTTGTCGGCTCATTAAAGCCATAATAGTAGAACGATGATTATTAAATAATTCGTAGCCCCTGATCAGTTTAAATTTTTGGATCAAAAATCCTTTACGGCTAAAGGAAATATTTTTTCACATTGCCATTCAAAAATTCTATTGAGTATTATTTATTAATAACGAGTAGAAATCGACCACAGTTTAGAAAAGAGCCTTTACCCAAAATTCGGAATGATAAAATTTTATAACCTGTAATTTGTTTTTACATTATTCTTACATTAAAACTGTATACTTCCTTGTAAATATTATCACTGGACTCCCATCACCCTACCATGCAAATCGTTGTTCATTAAAGAATAACCCGCCCTAATGTTTGCGTATCCGACTCGTAAATTATTCTTTTCCCCCTTCTGTATCCGTGATATGATCAACTTAAAGTCTCCTTGCTCTTAATCCAATCCCATGTACCCTTTTCCTTTCCGTTTAATTTCTTCGTCACACAGCTTTACTTATTATTCTGGATAATTTACCTAATTTTCCTGCATATTTATTTTTAAGTCCGCGAAAATCTTATGTCTTGTTAAACCAAAATGCAATTAAGAAATCAACGTGAATAGCAACTACATACTCATCATGAAAGTAAACATGACGTGTTCGAACTTTTTATTAATTCAGAATATTCCCTTCAGCAAACCTGAGTACTCTTTACCTTAAATTTCTTTTATTATGTCAGTTATGACGTATTAAATTGAATTCCCAAATAACCAGAGAGAGAGAGAGATGTCTGTCAGTGCGGTAATAGATTTGCATTTGTTTTCTCGGCATAGGCTCGCCACGTGCCTCACTCAATTCTGTTTGGATTCCATTTGGAGAGAACTTCGCTTACGCCTATTTACTGAATGCATTCAAAGATCCCCGGGCAGAAAAAAATTTCTCTGAATCGTATTCCCCTCTTGTCTTTCAAGAGATGAGAGCGGCGCAGGATGCCGACGCTGAGTCTCTCTCTCTCTTTCCACACCGCAAACCATCCTCCGACCTCCTTGCCACTCTTCTAATAACCAAAAGGGCCTCTTTCATCCCTTCGACAGATGGAAATCATCCGTCTTTTGACGTCCGCTGAATTATGGCTCTTGCGGGTGGGATCTACCAAACAGCCGCGGGGGGGGGGGGTTTCGTGGAAATCCGCGCGTGCAAAATTGACTCGAGCAATCTTGGATTTTTGCGAAACAACCTCCCGGAATTTCATTTTCCGATGGAAATCTTCTTAGCAGACATTAGCACTCAAGTCCCTTCCTACCCCCTCCCCCCTTTCTCACCCACCCCTACCACCGCCCACGCCTCGCTGCAGTCGCAGGAGTCGCCGCGTTCTTTCACGTCCTTCGTTCCCCCGCGACCCACCCCTCCCGGCCTCACTTTTTTTTATCATCCGTCCACCTCCCCCACCGTTCCCCCACCCCTCTCGTGAGAGACTTTAACCCCGCGCCTCCTCCAAGACGCCGATGTGCCAACCTCCCCCAAACCCTCCCGCCTTCCTCTCTCGAGTCCTTTTGTTTTTATTTTCATTTCCCTCCCTTTCGTTTCAGAAAATCTTCCACGTTGGAGGAAAGGGGAAGAATTCAGTGCTTGCGGGCACAGAGAGAGAGAGGGAGGGGTTGGAAATGGGGAGGGAGAGGGCGGGCGAGTCCTTGGCCTTCGTTTGCTGTCAGCAGTCCACGACGCTGCAGGCCAAGGAGGACGCCCGGTCTCTTTTTGCTGCTTACTCCCCCCCCCCGCCAAACTCGTCACGCCTCACCCCACCACCCCCTCCTCCTTCCCCATCCCCTTCGGCGTCGTCTTGTGTTTCCCCATCGGAACTGCAGAATAGATTAATTGATCTAAAGAAGGTTTCAAAGATAATGCGTAAAAAGATGAAGTATATCCGAGTGCGATAGGAAATAGAAATGGCAGTTATGTTTTACGGTAATGAGCTAACGGATAAACATTTCCATATGACCACTTCATAGGAAATACACACTAATTTCCAATTCATTTAAGTGTATTCGTAAGAGCGAGCTATTCTCAGCAAAGGCTGGCTGAGTTTTTAATGTGCATTCAATTTTAAATTTTATATCTTACTCCTCCAGCGTTATTTCCAAAGAGTTTTAATAAGCCTAAATGTTCTGGATTAATAATGTAAGACGAATCGGAGACAGATTGAGGATGATGATTAGTGCAAAAATGAACTCTCAGGTTCATTTTGTTTGCATCGGAATGTGTACCTCTGAAACAAATATTTATTCCATAATTTTATTGCGATAAATTTATCATTAAATCCACGAGGGATCATAGCATATTATCAGTTTTATAGTATTTTATGTAATTATTTAAGTTTATTTCTAAATGTCCCAGTTTAGGAGGGTAAATGATCTGTCTTCCTCTATTAACTTAATTAACGAAAAATATGAGTTCGTAATAAATCATCAAGTAATATTCTGACTTTTCATCAACAAATGTTCCCAAAGTCAAGACCTAATTGAATTGCTGACTAGCTTCCAATAACTGTATACCCGCTCCATTTCATCAAAGTACTTCGGTATGTTTATTTTTAAAATTTACGATAATTACCCTCTTTAAAGCATAGATTATATAATTTTTACATTTGAATTGACAACATTGTATTATAATCTCAAAATGAACTTAAATAATTCCATTACATGTAGCAGATAAGCATATAGTGAATCGCAAATATTTTTAAAAATATATTCATACATGTATTTGTACGAGGTTTAGTACGAGAAACTTAACCTTGAAGAATTGAAATCAAAATGGGGATAAAGTTAAAATAAAGACAGGAAAATACCTTTGAGAGTGGTTTATTTAAAAGTAATTATTTAAAAGCGTGGTAATGTTGAAATATAATAATTGTGGGTCACGCATTATATTGCACTTTTAATGTACACATTTATTTCCTGAGAAACTTATAAAATATCGTGCAAATCTTCGAGCGATATCAAGGTAGTGTGTGAAAAAATGTAATCTTCGTAAACGGTAGTCCCAGCATGATACGTTAATTCAACCTACCTGTTCAGTTTCTAGGAATGATCAAAATTGATAAGGTGACCAAGGCCGTGAGACATTTCCGATAAGATCGAAAGTACTTTGATAAACTATGTTTTATTATTGCTTAATTTTCCCGAGTGTTTTATAAGGTATCCGATTTAATTTTTCCTTTTAGAAAATCTTTTTTCCGGGCATCATCAGAAGCATTTAATCACACTGTTCATGTGAAAATATCCCTTTTTCCTTTCTCTTCAATAACCTTAGCGCGAATACTGAACGAAAGTAATTACATCCTTTGTTTGTTTTTTTCTGCCACCAATATGTTTTTGCTCCCGCAGATTGTTTTACCCAGGATTTCAGAATACATTTCGTGTCCCACATGTGGTTAGCCCTTTTATTATTAAATAAGTGTGAGTTATCTCATTAGTTAATACACTGGAGAAGTATGATTTTTTTTCCCATAGACAGAATAACCGACGTTGGTTCTAGAGTTTTACGAAACCGCTATAGTCAATCTGATGATTGGTTTGACGCCTAAGGATTAGAGATCACCATTGCTAATCGGACCTAATTGAGTAGGAAATACTCGACTTTCAAAAGGGCTCAGTCGATATCCTTTCCATGAACCAATTCGCGCTTTTCTACGATTATGTGAATAATATGGCTCGGGTTTAGCTGGTAGTGTCCACAGGTATCAGGTCCCAGATTCGAAACAGGAATCCTTAGGTCTTTAGCTGACAGCTCAAAACCCACTGGGCTACCAGAACACGTTCCCGGATTACTATTCGGGGGTCTACTGTTGTAAGGAATGTTTTGGATGGGCAAAAACTACATTTGCTAGCACACCTGCATTTCTAAGCCTCAAATAAGACACAGCCTGACCCATACTACAATAAACGCTTCATCAGTTCCGTATACATTCTACCTCCTTTTAAACCATATCCAATATGGCTATCCTTTTCCTTTCCTCGCTTGCCTAACATTCTCTCCCCTATCACACTCTTCCACATTCCATTCCCAACGAAACGCTCCGAATCCGTCTTTCTTCCTTTTGATTTCTCCCAACAATCTTCTCTCCTCGCCCCTCATTCCTAATCCTTCCTCGTTTGTTTTCCTTTCAGTTCTTCGCATCTTTTCCATCCTTCTCATCACCCACTTCTCAAAAACCTTCAAATCTAAGTTTCTACATCTACTTAATACTCCGCAAGCCGCCGCAAGGGCGTGTGGCGGGGGATGTTAGGTCGCCACCCAAAAAAAGGAATAAAGAAAAACCGCATTCAAAACTAACACATACATGCAAACCCAAATCCACAGTAGTGCACACATTCACAGAAACATCCTATCATTTTACACGCATGCAAATACACATCTACCTCCCTTCACTCCACAACCATGCAAGTACATATGCTTAATTATAACAAATAATTGTATCTTAGGATGCAGCAAGAAATTTATCCAAGAACGTGCAAGGGAGATTTAAGTAAGTAGCAAGGTGAAATACCACCACCACAAGAACGTGCTACGTAAAACGCTCTCCTACTCAAGGTGAGAAATTTGGCCCGGAGTTTTGGAATTTTGGAGTTTAATCATCTTACTTCCATTTTCAATGTTTCCGCGCCGTAAAAAGCGAACTTTCTTATCAAAGTTGTCATTAATCCTTTTATAACATATTTACTTTGAGTTCCTGTCACCGACTCCACCCTCGTCTGAAAACTGCTAAACTGTACACAATTCCTTTTCTGATGTCCACACTACTTTGATTCTTATTAGTTCAAAACACTTCCAACTGTATTTCCTTCAAATTTAACGATTAACTTAGTCTTCTTCCTTCTCTAAACCCTCATAACCTTTGTTTTGTTTATAATGATCCTCATCCCATAGCTGGGACACTGATTTTCTGATAAGCTCAGAAATGATTGGTAACACCTTGACTGACTCGCTAACGAAATCTCCTTCTTATGAAAATATAGCTGATTGTATGAACTCCCCGCCTGCTTTTTTCACTTCTGTCCTCAGCCCTTTCACCCGGTATCTGCATGGATACCCTATCTAATTTCTACCCAAGCTCGTTCCAATGAC
This sequence comes from Hetaerina titia, assembly GCA_037158775.1. NCBI lineage: Eukaryota > Metazoa > Arthropoda > Insecta > Odonata > Calopterygidae > Hetaerina > Hetaerina titia. The sequence goes on along the minus strand of CM073776.1, from coordinate 84,006,119 downwards.
CTAATACAAGTGTTTTCAATTTCCCACTCTTTAACGAATTTATTCCCGACTAGATCTCGACGTACTAGATCATTTCCACGCGATCATTTTGTCCGTCGTGAATATTTTAACCTGAAGATGATGCAGTTCTTAAAATAAAATCTTTTTTTTAATGCATTCGGTAACTTGTGGAAAATTGCATTTATTTTTTACGTAATATTTTTCATTTTCACCAAGTCAAACCAAAACTACTCTATTCCATTCAACTTCTTCTCCTCCCATGTCATTAGGTACGCATGTCCCAGTATTTGGCTGTTTCCGCGTGTTTCTTGCCGCACTCGCACGAGTTTGGGTTCCTGTCGAATCGTACTTTTCCTCCCCTCCGGTCGGCGTGTTCTCGATTCGCGGATCGGAAAACGGGGAAGAGGACACCCGAGACCACGTCGCGCACGTGCTGCCGCGATCTGGGTCCCGACTTTTTAAGGAAATCCTCCCGAATGTCCATCGGGACGTGTATTCTTCGTCCTGGAGATTACATCCGGGATGGAGGCCCTCTGCTTTGGGCTTGAATAATGCATTGTTCGTCCCTGTGCCTGATTCTTTATACTTTTTTACTCTCCTTTTTGACTCCCAACTGGACGTGGCAAGGTGGAGAGAAGGAAGATGATTTTTCAGAAAGTATGCTACGGCATTCCATGTTTCAGTGATTCCTTTAAACGTTATCGAGCTCATATCCCCTCTCCCCCTTGTACGACATTCGCCATTATAAGCAGTGTTAGTATTTCCTTATTTGTATTAGTATTTCCTCAGCTTTATTAACTCAGGCCAATGTGTGGCGGACTCAGCTATCCGAGTTACAAAATATTTTGTCTGTTGTTCCAATATGCTTTGTTTTAAGAAGACGATATGTAAGATACGTACGTAGATTTACAGAAATTGTAAGATATTAGGAGAGGCGACTGGCACCCAAGGTAATTTGCATATCAGGAATGGATATGGGCAATTTTGAGGAGGTAGGAAATTCAGTAAATGGAGGATATTTGATATTTAGTCTGGTGTGTTTTCTAACACCCTATTGGTGGCTTACAGGGCGTATAAATTTAAAATATAAATTAAATAACAAATACTAGGTCGCACTGTTCCCAAAATAATGCACTATATGTCACAAAAATAATATTGGGAATTAAAAGAAATGAAAAATTAATAATTTTATATTATAACTATTTTTGATTCGATACAGTTTCGTTTTTGTTAGATATTTTCCTGATATTTTAATACCATGCAAGCCACCGCTTGGGTGTGTGGCAAGGGTTGAATACACACCCGGCAAATTTTGATCCGCAAATAACCCTACCGCCGTCGGAAAGTGCTATTCTGATACCTTATAGTTCGTGAAAAAAATGACGTCGTAGGAAGTTTGGAGAGAAACCCGGCGTCGACATTAGCCTACTTTGGCAGCGAGAGGTGCCAAGGAGTCCATGGTTTTAAAGTTCCATCCGACGGATGGTACACGCACTTGAAGTGCTCTCACAAAACACCCTGAGTAGAGTCGTAATTCCACTGAAGATACCTTCCACTTCCGGAATTCGAACCCTTGACTTTAGGGTGGGGAGACAGAACAATAGTAGCCGTGCCAGAAATTTGTTGTGTAGCCCACGGACCCTTAGTGAACCGACGAGTCGCGGTGGAAGGGAAACCTGCGACATTATCTTTTTACTGAACGTAAATGAATGAATGGTGGGCCGAAACATTAAGCAAAGGTTATACCGAATATTTAAGTAACAATTTTTACTCGTTTCCCGCAAATACAATATGACATTCCCAAAGTCCAACCGGAGACTATTTTACCTCCCTAATTTAGCGCAATATTTATCTCTTACTCTCTTTTTCACCAGACTCTATATATTTATCCGAATGCTTGAATGGCATCCCTTTGTAAATTCGTGTTTTCCAAAGCAACTGGCCCCATTTGCCGCAATACGATTCCGGCCATCAACTAACAGAGGGATATCGGTCGGCTGTCAGTCCTTGCTTTCGTGTTGGTACAAAGTAATGCGTCTGGCAGTCTGCGCAAAGTAACTTATCGCAGACCACCAGAGAATATTTCGCAACATGACGTCCAAGTTAGATTTCACACGCCCATTCTGCGAATTTCTTTGGTGCGTGATACGGATCTTATCCATCACCCGTGCCACTTTGTGATTTATGCACTTGGTGCCCGTCGTATATTGGTGTTTTAAACGTACGCGTGCATTACGTGATGGTATTCCGATCCAGATGTGAATTCGGCCTGGATACATAATCGTGACCCCCTTAAAATCCTTTCATTTAACGTATTATATTTTACTTAAGAGGACCCTGAAATACGATGAAAGTTTGAATTGGAAACATTTTTCTCTCAAATTTGCTTGAATTTTCATTTGAAAAGTTAGTTGTTCTGCTATTTAATAAGTTTTGCGAATTTACCTTTCACATATTAAAGAAGAACAAAGTAATTATTGTGGGCTGTAGCTGACTGGTGGTATTTCCCTCTTGGATAATAATTTAGGGACATGGAAATACATATATATTTCACTGGGGGAACTTATTTATTTGAAATTATTTTTCCTTTTATGTCACCTTATTAAGACTATTGTAGGGGGGAGAATGTCAGGCAATCGAGGTAGGGGAAGGAAAAATTTATTCCTTAGGAGAAAATGAGGGGAGTACAAAGTTAGCGAAGTTGAATAAGTGTTTACAGCAGTGTGACGTAGGTTGTCAAGCTATGTCATATTAGATGAGACTTAGAAATGTAGTGGCGGGTAGTCTGTCTGTCAATTAAATGAGAGAGACTAAGAGTAGAACAGATATATTTAAGATAAATTTTTTTTCACGAACAATATGAGATCAGAATAACATTATCTGACCGCGGTAGGGGTCATATTTGGGTCAAAATTAGTCTGGTGTGTATTCACCCAGTCACGCATCCTAGCGGTGGATGGCAGGGTAATAAAATTCCTAAAATGTCTATCCAAAACCTCCATTAGACGATAACGGTAGACTACCATGCAAAAATGTTTTTAAAAATTATGCTGTCTTTCATGAGTATTGATGATGGCCCAGCCAGCTGAAATGAAATTTGAGTTTCTCTTCCATGATTTGAACCACTATTCAATACCACTGACTCCTCAGATATTACCTCAGACTATTGAACTCTGTCCATCGTTACCCGGGAAATTTTTATACTCCCAACCCTTCAGCTCACAATACCTTCGGTACATCCAGTGATAAAATATTATGTGTGGAAGCAAACGTTCATACCCTGTTGCCCCAGCATCGTGACTCTACAAAACAATCCGAGAAAATATACTCTTTTAATTTATTTTTTGAACCACTCCATTTGTGATTGCTCCAATGAATAAATATGTAAATGCTCGCGCGTTCAATGGCGCTCGGAATGGGACCGCCGAGAGTAAACATGAGTGGAAGCCGTATAATTTCCGACCGGGACAGACCGGGTGTTCGTTAATGGGCTGCAAGGTTCGAAACGGGAGGGAAGAGGGGGGGAGGGGTGGGGTGAGTGGGGTTGGAACCGGATGCGCTTGTTTTCTCGATTCGTAAGCGCATCCCCCGCTCGCTTGCTTTTTCCCGCACAGGTTTTACGTATACATAATTAAGGGCAAGTTTTCGTAGAAACGTTTCGTTTCTTTTTTAATGTTTTTTTTTAATCGGTCCGTCGGGAAATTCGGTCCGGCATTATCGGGCATTCGGGCCCGGTGATATCGGATGGTTTTGTGAAGGATTGTCCCGAAATGCAAATGATGATAGTCCGCGTCCCACTTCGAAACGGGCGAAATGTGTCCGGGGGGGGGGTGGGAGGGGGGTTAACTTTCGTCGTTCGCCGTCATTCGCGGTTTACGCGACTCCCCGAGCTCAATCCCTTCTCGGGGCGAGCGGTCGGAGGTGATTATTGAAAGGAAGAGCGTGATTAAAAGAAAGCCTGATGATGGATTTCTCCTCCACCCTGTCTACTCTCTATCCGCTCTCCAACGAGTCAGCTCTGGCAGTCTAGAAAATCGACCTTAAAAATTATTTCCCTTTGCAAGAAAAAACATTGACTTCCGATTTAGGCAAAATTTGTAATTTAACCTTCGCTCCATGAGTGATTCCAACCCTAGCTCCTCTTAGCATTTCTGATACGCTCCTAAGCTTTTATCATAACAACGTTTTACAAATCTGAATCCGCTAGGCTGCACGCGATCCAATTCGTCAATCAATCCTACTTCCTGAGAGCATTATTCACCAGTAATATATTATAAATAAGGCCAAATGATAGCATTTCTCTTTAATCTTTCCATCACATTTCCTCATCATTCTTCTAATAAATTGTAATTTCTTGTTAGCTTATTTTTGTTAGCTCTTCTTAGCTGTTAGACCTTCGAGTGCGAGAGTATTTTAAGGATTGATGTTCGGTCGGAATTACCGAGAAGATTGGGAAGTAATTCGTGGCAATCAATAAATTTACTATCCGCCAGTGGTGATGGGGGTATTGAGGTGGTTACAGTTGGTCAAGTTGTTACAGTTGATTCATTCGAAGAAAACAGGCAAGTCACCACGAATGGGTGCACACTAACGCGAAGACTAAAATATCTCAAAAACCAGAAGTCATGGAACATTGGCGCCCAATCAACCGTATCATTGTCATTCCTAGGGAAATCATTACATAAATTCATGGAGAAATGGGCTTGCGGGACAGGATTTCTAGAATACGAGATTATCTAGTAGTGGTCCAGATTATTCCACAAGTCCCGCATGTACGTAATGAAATTCATTATGCTTCTAGGTATTTATTCGATATATTTGGTATAATTTGAAACAATGAACTCGAGAACTTGCCACCCTCGGCGTCTAGGTAACAATTAGTTAAACTCAATTGCATGCACTTTCACTAACCTCCTGTGTGTTGTGTCAAAACCCTTCCCGCATGCCATTAAGTAATGTATTGCTGTTTACAGTATTCTTTTCTCTTCTTTTACTACCCTAAATTTCCACTTCCATCCCTTGTCCCTCTCCGTGGGTGTGCCCTCCTCCCACCTGCAGCGTTGGGCCAAATTCCTCGTCTTGAGTAGGAGAGATTTTTATGCGGAACGTTCTTGTGGTGGTGGTAATTCGCCTGGCTACTTGCTAGAAACTAGCTTGCACGTTCGTGATTAATTTCTTGCTGCATCCTGGGGTAAAATTATTTGTTGTAGTTAAGCGTATGTACTTGCATACTTGTGGAGTGAAGGGAGGTAGATGTGTGTTTGCATGCGCGTCGAATGATGGGATGTTACGATGAATGTGTGCACTGCTGTGGATTGGGGTTTGTATGTGTGTGTTGGTTTTGAATGCGGTATTTCTTTTTTACTTTTTTGGGTGGTGACCTAGCACCCCCCGCCACACGCCCTTGCGGCGGCTTGCGGGGTATTATGTAGTTGTAGATGAGAATATTCTGGTTTACAGTCTTCTGAATCTAAACAATCAGTTTCAAGTCGTTGATTCGTATCAGATTCCGATACGGTTGGCAACATTCTGCAAATTTTCCTCCCGGCCTTGAAACCTACCAACAAAATATGCATACGCCAAGTTATTATTTTATCTTTCATTTAACCTCCGTTTTATTCTTTATGACCCAATCCTCTGCTTATATTTCATCATAATTAACAACAGCGAAAACCTTCGAATGTTTCCGCATTTCAAATTTCCATCGCACATCCAAGAGAAGGAATGAAACAATTACGGCGCTAGCAAAAAAAAAGGTGCTTTGAAAAGTCGCTCTACTGCTTCTGGAAGAAGGCAGAGTAAAATCAGCGTCAGCCGCGATAAACTTCTGGCACGGCATCCCACTGGGTCTAGAATGAATTAAGGCTAAGAATGCAGTTGAGATGTAAACCAATGAAGTGTTCCAAATCCTTCAAGCTTCACGGTGTTGTCCGTTAGGTATGGCCAAATGCCATCTCTTCGCAATTTCCTGGACAAGGCACACAGGATTTGCCGAGAATGGCCCCCGAAGTTATGGGTCAAAGGTGCAACCCACATTATGTAACGGCAGTGATGGAAGTACATCGTGGGCAATAATGTGCGTTCTCCTGCGCCTTAAAATCAGAGTTTTATTTCATTTTTAACCAACATGTCGACTGGGTAGATAAGATTTGATATTTTATTAAAATATCTTCTTGTGGGGTGTGAAATGAAGATACTCAGAAGGTGTATGACGAACTTATTTCAAATTATATTATGTTTCTTTCCAAATCCATACAACTATTATATTGTCAAAAAACAGTTTCTGGCGTGACTCGATGGAAAATCTTCGTATTGAAATTGAAAAATAAACAATTTAGCTTTTCAACATAGAATTTTTTTTATTCACTGCCTAGGTTTCGTTACGGTATAGCATCTGTTATACCATAACAAAACCGAGGTAGTGAATAAAAATTTTTATAAGTGGAAAAGCCAAGTTATTTATTTTTCAATTCCAATATAATATTCTCGATGGTCGCGAGGTACTGTTATTCGTGCAGGAGTAAAAGAGCGCTAAGATGTTGCGAAGATTTGAAGAAAATGTATTTTATGGTCGTAAAAGGCTCGTTTTGAATGCCTCGACGAAAAATATACGTCCTCTCTCGCTCGGAGCACTATATTTTTTTTATGATTTACTGCCACAATGATAACGTTGTGTGCGCTGCACGACTGATAAAACGATTTCCCAGGAGAATGCATAAATATTTCTTTCTAAAAACCCATATCACAATTACCGAAATGAAAAAGTCCTCCTTCTTTTGCCCGTAATGTGGCGTCCATTTGTTTAGTGTTTGTTGCGATAATGTTTTTTACCATTTAAGTTATTCATGATGCTCGACCGTCCGAAGGCAGGTGTCGTAAATGCACAGTATATTTCTAATGCTGGAATCGTTTAAATTTCTCTCGTCCACTTGTTCTTTAACTCTTCTAAGCTATTCCAATTCTCCTTTCGTTTAATTCCTTGGTTCCCTTCCAATGATAAGAAGTTAACTAAGCGATGTGTTATTTACTTACCAAATGTAAAAATTCACCCCAACCTAAACCTGTTTGCTCAAAACAACGATGTTATTTTTTTGTCTATAATGCATGGATAGAGGTCATATCAAATCATCGTTTTCTTTTTTTATTAGTAAAACGTGATCAGATTGATTTTTTATTCCCTTCGATCAGGATCAATCTCTTCCTTATGTTGATAACTAATTATTATGCAAGTAATCATGTATCGAGGGATAGTTTAGACCGATATTTGGAAATCCATTTTAAGTGCACGAAGTAAAAATCAAAAAGACTGCTTTTCTACTGGAAAGAATTTATTACTGTCGACTAGTTTCGTTACACCGTAGCTAGTAGTACTTCATAGCGGTATTAGCTGACAGTAATACATTTTTTCCGGTGGAAGCGCAAAGTTTTTCAATTCCTCCTTCGTTCATAATCGTAAAATTGTTAACAACTGGTACAGCCATTTGATTTTAACTGCATTTGGCGGTACTCTATATTAGAATGCGAGCAGATAGCGTGATAATTTGAACAAATCATGCCAAATGGATGAATTCCATAGGGAAAATATACAATAGACTCTGAGCTGACATTAACTGGCTTTTGAAGCTCTTAAGGACTCTGAGCTAATCTCTGGCGAACTGGCTTTGGAATCCGCAAGGAGATTCACATTTTACCTGCACAGCAGACAGTATTCTATGACCAATGACTATCCAGCCAACGCCTAACTTTTAATTTCGTGCAATATTTGCTAAACCTTCTTTCTGTTAATATTGCAACTCCCTGCTCCACTAACCTGAGGAACTTTTGGGAAGGATAAATACAAATATTATGCACCTCTGTGAGTCTCTCCAGTGAAGTAACTCCATTACGCTCTGGCTTACATTAACGAGTAAATTTAGGGAAAAATAAAACGTCGTCGCTTTGCTTACGTTTATATGGGAATAGTCCTTTACCCTTTCCATGAGAAATTCTAGTACTTGAGAGTACGTTAAAATTACCCTAGCCAGTGATCCTGTCTCTTGGCGTCTTAGGTAGATATTAACTTTTTTATTTCGTTGCCTTTTGAATAAATGAATGGAATCCCTCTGTTAATGTTACTTGAAAATCTGGCTTTTTGAATGTAATCCAAGTTCCTTCCTCGTTTCATAGTGAGTGGGCCGTTAAGTTGGCGATCAAAGTCCCTCGGTGGGACGCTGCTGGATTAGGTCATGTGGCAGGCTTGAGCCCCATCGTCTGAATATCTCAAGTTAAACTCTTTTCTTTTTCTTCTAAAATATTCGGAAAACCGATTTCCGGACAAAAATGACATCGGCCGCGATTATCATTAGTGACTGGAGTGTTCCATCTCTAATATTTTTCTCATAAAATGGCGATGGGTATTGCCTAATAGAGAACAGACGGGCTGTCCATTGATCAATAGTTTCGACAGCAGCAATTTACCTGCAGATATCTTTGTTTACCGATGACGGGTTTGGTTTCCCATTGTTGACAGTCGTAAATCCGTTTGGATTAGATTAACTTGGTATTGTTTAGAGATAAGACTGTACCATGAAAATTATCTGTTGAAAAATGTGTCCAAGCACATATTTACAGGTTCTGGAACCTCAATATATATCTCTCGACCATTTTGTTTGTCTTTTCACAGAATAGGGGAGCATTCAGTAAGATATTTCCTATTTTAAATGCGTATTCATTGTTCCAGGTGTTGAAACAAGATGAGTCTCGAGTGATTTATGCTTTGTACGATAACTTGGAGTGTGTAACTGTGCTTTGGAGTTAATCTGATCTCCGAAAATATTTCCATTCGTTCCCGTAAAAATTCTTTCTCATGTGTGTGACATAAAATTTTATGAATACTTGTTTTTTTTACGTTTCTTACGAATGAAATCCTCGAATTATTTTAACGAGCGTTGAAAGAACACTGATTGGTCTCCCCCAAGTTCAAACCGAGCATATTTCAGTCCACTCTGTCAGCACCCATGCAATTTTTCGGACCAGGTGCATTTGCGTTGGCCTTTGGGAGTTAACGACTGCAATCCAAGTATTTTACCGTTGTGTATTTTTATAATGTCTCAGCTCCGTCTTCGCCAACGTATACAAACATTTTTATTGCTGTCCTTGTTACGACCAATCGTATAACTTGTAATGAACATTTTAGACGTGTCATTGAGTCTCCCGTTCGTAAGTCCTGCCATACATTCGCCCCAACACTTGGGGCGAATGGGAGATGGTCCTGTGGTTTATATCATAGGTATCCATGTCCTCGCTCGTTAATTCATGTCTATGGAATGATGAAAAGACATATTGATTATATAAATGATTCTCCTGGGAGTACGTTAGTTTCCGTTTCAAAACTAGTGTGAAACATGTAGGCCGGTATGTTATACAAATGCCACCGGTATCGAGTAATTGTTAGCACTCGCCCGTTGGCACCCGGTACGAATTGGGTCATTGGTACCAGACACTTGAGCAATTCCCAACATTGAGTAAGTGGTCATTAGGTCTCGTGGAAAAGCGGCCGTAAGCCCATCCGTTAAGTTGAAAGTCAATTGCTGTAAATTAACACAGCGCACCAAGTGAGTCGTTAAACCTTTGGATCGGTAGTTTCAGGGAGTCCGAATTTTTCTGCGCGGAACTGTAAAAAACTTTCAAGTGGAGTTGTACCTGCGGGAGTATAACAAAAAAAACAATATTCTCTCCCTCTTCCTTTGGGGGCGAACCACGAAAGTACAATCTTGTTGACGAGGCAAGAGCCAAATCATTGGAGAAAGCAACGGGCACACACAGGTTTGCGGGGAGCAAGGAGAGTTAATAAGCTTATTATAATTAATTACTTCCGCGGATGGAGTTTGGGAGGTCATTACCGTCTCCACGTGAAACGGCGCAGACAGGTCTCCCTAAGGGGTTTGGGGGTGAAATAGGGGCGATCTTACCCCCCCTTCCCTCCCCACCCGTCCTTTTTTCTTCCCTTTTTTTGGATCTCTCGGTCCCACACGCGCCTTCCTCCGCCGCTGCTGACCTCCTCCTCCCGACCCCACCACCGCCGCCGCCTGACGACGGCGGAAAGACAAGACAAGGGCTCCCCGGGCGGGAACCGGTCTGAAGCCGAAAGACGAACTCCGCAAACGCCCGAGTGTGTGTGTGTCTCTCTCTAAATGTATGTCTGCGGGTCTTCTCTCCATTCACCTTAAACTCTTCGTCAACCACAACCTCCCCCTTCCCAAATGCTCATGGCCTCAATTCCCTGCTCCACTCGATGGTGAGCCTGCCTGCCCTCCTCCTCCCTCTGCCCTCCGCCGATGAGGACCGTTTAACGAAAGAGGAAAAAAATAAATACTGGGATGAAAAAGGACGATAAGGAATCTTAAATGGACTAAAGTCGAACTTGAAGGAGGGAATAAAATCAAAAAGAAGACTTCCTGGGTTCCGCGCATGGTCTCTCGCTCTCTCTCGATGCAGACTCGTGGAGTCATCGACCCACCCAAGTTTTATCAAAACGAAAGTAAATAAAGCTCCATCGATCGTTCATTCCGTTACGTGGTTAGTTATCAAGACAGATTTTTTAACGCGATCGATGACTCAGTGACGTCAAAATGTGCATAGGGAGTAATGGTTATGCGAGACCGTGAACTTAATGAGGATTTAGCCTCAAGACTATTCACTGCCATTACTTGGTATTGAAGAAAAAACTAAACGGTCGTTCATACCGAGAGTGAAGGCTTGCTTTACTAAGAATTTTAGTGCCAAGATATTTTTGCAGATGTTTGTACCTATATGCCGAAACTAAAGCCATTAATAATGATAATAATAATGTTTGATATTGTGATTTCGTAAGACTTGCAATAATTAATTACTTATCCATAAGGATTTTCGTCGCAGCTCAATCAAATTGACACTACAAACCATTAATACAAATCCAAAGAGTGGGTGTACCAAGGATGAAGCCGGTCTATGAATTTTCGTGATGAATTGTGGAAGTATTTTTAGGAAGAATTCGCAGAAAAGTAGGCTTTTCTAAGAGAAAAAGCTTTCTTTTCTTTTCGAGTGTCGTGTATGCCAATGTTTGGAATCTATTCGGTTAGGAAGCATTTTTTTTAAATTCTCTGATGCATATTTACGAGTTGAAGCAACCCTAAAAATTAAAATACTCATGTGCGTTAAATGTTCGAGGAGGATTTTTTTCAGACCACCGTACTGATCTGTTCAACTGAAAGCTTATATTATTTAGGCTGTCTGCGCGAATTAGCTTGTCCTTCCTTTGCCCGTAGATACGTCTTGCTGCTTATCTCACCTCACTCTAAATTAGAAAAAACCGTCAGACTGTTAATCTTTGTGAAGGACAACGCTTCCGTGAAGGTCGATAAAAAACGACCTAAATGTGGGCCAATGTGTGAATGATTTCGCACGTTTTACCATTCTTGGTATTAAAAGCCTTCTATATCGGGTGTTTTGGCAATGGAAGCTCAGAAGATCTTATCATTCATTTAATATCTGATTCCTTGGAAGTGATAAGCTTGCAATTCTGCCCCAACAATGGTTAAAAAGGAGTTCTAAAACAGGCATGCGTATTTTTTCAATATTTTCGATTTAGAATCCTCCCTTCTGTATAGCATTCAAAAAATTATTTTCATTCTTTAGACAGTATTCAAATTTAGGAACTGCTGAATCTTGATTTCTAATTTGCTAATTGCTGTTTAATTTTCAGATAAACATCCCTTTTTGTTATGTCAATAAACTATCTATGATTTATGTCATGTTGGTTCATTTTAAAAGGACTACACAACGATTTGACAAAAGTCATAGGACTCAAAAATGTATTTTAGCGGAATGGAATAGCAATGACCTTTTAAAGTTACATCAGCACTAGCTAATTCGTTATTATTTTTTCTATAAGTACATTTTATGAATAACATGTCTACAACTCTGTGATATACTATGTAAATTGTTAATTTAAATTTGCATTTTCTTTTTGTACGTAATTGGCCTTAAACTCCGCATTATTTTAAGGCCTAATACTACAGTTAAGTATATAATGTTCCCAAGAGAGGGTCTTCTTTGCTTAATGAACTCGTTACTGGCCCGCGTTTAATTGACTTGTTACAGGCGTCGTGAAATTTTCTTTTAATTTATTGAAGCACACATTGTTATTTTACACAATTGCGTATATATTAACGGTACGACTGGTTTCGATGCATAGACACTGTTCATTCGGAACAAGATTATGATAGGCAGAATACATTAATGAATGTAAATACATGAGTCCCGGGAAGAACGGCTTGTGGGGAATCTATCCAGGTTTTTAGCTCGGTTTTCATAATGTGTGATTCTTTAAATGAAATTTGCCTCGCATTTTGATTCACATAGCTTTGTCCACTTAATTTACAAATTGCAGAATCACAATCAATATTTACTGCATATTTTGTGGTTTTAAGGTATTCTCCATTTAAGTAAAAACTCGTCATGCTGCACATGTTCTATGGAGTTATTGAGTTTAATTATACAAACATGATGATATCTTACCTGTTGTGACACCTTTTAGTTTTTAACGTAATGCCCAAAAAACGACCTCACGTGAATGAGAAATGAGCAAACACTTATGAAAAATAATTATGTTTACGAATCTTTAAGTTTTGTGTATTTCATAAGGAGCCAATCCTTGATCCCTTTTGGTGGAAGAATTCGCAAGCAGTCACCCTCATCGCGTGGGACAATTATTTCGAGGATCTCCGCTGGCAATTACGCCACGCTCAGGATGCTGCTTTCGAGTTGTGGGCACAAATTCTGCAAGCTTCTGGTTCATTCCGAATTTTAAAAAAAATGGAACGGTTGAATGGTTGAAGTCTAAAAGGGGAGGAGGGGATGAAACGGGACGGGTTCGGACAGTGGGGAGCATTCAGGTCATGTCCACCGTTCCACTCATCCCCTTCCCCACTCCGGCTACGCTCGCACTCCCATTCCACTGCTCACGGCGGGGTGCTGATATGAGTGAAGGGAAGCCATTGTGGAGGGGGATTTATTCTGTGGCGATGTGAAGGCCCGATAACATCGGCGATTCGAAACCGCGATGTTATCGCACTCTCGCCGCCGCTAAATGACCCCGTGAGGACCCAGTCCCCTCTTACCTACATACGCGGGCACGGAAGCTGGACGCCGGTCAGCGTTTAGGATTTTTTTTAATACCACCGAACACATTTCCCTCGCCGTAAACGTTCATAAAAGCCCCTGGTGTCAAAAGGCGTGGCCGTCGATCGGTCCTTGTCGTAAACAAAGTGGTTTCTGCTTCATCAACGGCGGAGCGTGTCGTTGGCAGTTCGTTCGCCGAAAATGAACATGAGTTTCGAGTTAACCGGCACGTTGATAATTACTGGAGCCCTTAATGAGAGCCCTCTGTCCCGAAGAGGTTAACCTTTTATACGCTCAAATTATATGGTTCCTAAGTGATGACGTGACCCGCAGAGTTGCCCCCGGTCTTCGTCAGCGAATTAATTGTGTCGTGTGGCATCTGAGGATCAATTCTTCGGAAAGCGCGTTTAATAAAGATTATTAATGACCCACTCAGTAATTTCTATTGACATTCCGGTACCGAGGATGTTGATGCGATAGGCCGTGCTTGCGCGGCTATCTTTCGTTATATTTTTTTTGCGAAATCGCTGTTTACATTCTCCATGCCCCCCTTTGATGTTCTGCCGCGAGTTAATTCTTCCTGCGCAGCATTCTTGAGACATAACTCCGGAATGCCACTCTCCAATCATTCTGATGATTTAAAGATAGCCATAAACATTCCCATCAATTTGTTATCACAATTTTTCCTCTTATCCATAATTCAACAGCCCGCGATCACTTATGAGTAATCAAGTAAGTTAAATGAGACAGGACGGAATTGTTAAAAGGAAATATCCTAGCTATAATCATTTGTATTTATAGTTAAATATTATGATAAAAAATTTGCTACATATCTGCTCTCTCCGAATGGGATACACAGATATCATTTCGCACAGATAATTTCTGTGGCATTAGCAAAAGGTAGCTCATTTCTTTCTCATTGATCAAGCGTTTATTTTAAAGAGCAGAGCTGCGTTGGAATGTTTGCCAGTCCCGTGGATACTACCAATATAGATAAATCGAAAGGCATCATAGTCAATTCGTAGAAGCAATTAATTCGTCTAAAACAAATATAAGGTTTCCTTCCACGAAGAAGCTCGTGGAAAAAAATCTCACTTGAGTCGTGATTAATCGACTTAATTTCCAGGCACGCTTTCGCTTCCACAGATGTCTTAACCGCTCCATGTTTGCAAGCGGTGATGAGGAAAGTATCACGGCCTTGTTGCCTTAACGAAACGTCGACAATAAGACGCTTATTTTCTGATCTGCCCCCGAAGAAATTTCTCCACTGACATGCGTATTTTTTGCGTATGCGAAAATAAGCTCCCAAAAGAAAAAATACTTAAGTTTTCATGTCAGACTTGTCCTCAGAATCCTTTAGCGTGGCAAAGGAGAGAGACTTTCCACTCCGTTAAGTCTTTTGAAAAATTCAAACGTATGTAGTACCTAGAATACGCCACTGTGGGTGTAGGTTTGCATTGGATGTGTTGATTTTGCATGTGGCTTAGTTCTCTTTTACGGGTGGTGACTTAACACCCCCCGCCACACGCCCTTGCGGCGGCTTACGGGGTATTTTTTAGATATATGTACAGGGTTCGTCCGGAAAATAAGTGTACTGAGCTCAGGAAAAAAAATTTATTACACTTTTACATATCTTAAGCTAATATTCCTCAAAATAGGACCCTTGTGAGTCGATACACTTGTTCCAGCGGCGTTCCTATTCCTGGAACGCTCCCGCGAAGGCATCATCGGGAACCTCTCGAAGACACGTCGTCACGGCCTCTTTGACGGCGTCCAAAGTCCCGTATCGCGTTCCTTTCTAACTCCTCTTTATCTTCGGTAACAGAAACGGTCTCTAAAAAATGTGGATCATTTTTGCAGTGATCCGCAAGTTGTGTCGCGATTTCCAAACGATTGAGTCTTTGATCATCACTGAGCACTTTCGGCACCAACTTTGCACAAATTTTTCGCATCTGTAATTGGTCCCTAATAATCTCGTGCACTATTGTTTTTGGCACAATACACTGCTCTGCTATCATCCGAACACTAAGACGACCATCAGAATTCAGTACTTCGCGAACTTTTCGCACATTTTCTTCGGTGAGTGTCGTTGATGGGCGTCCAGGCCGTGGTTCGTCGTCGACCTCTTCTCTGCCCTCCACGAACATCTTGTGCCACCGAAAGATCATGTTTCTGGACATGGCTGACTCCCCGTAAGCCTGGTTAATCATACCGACAGTTTCGGTAGACGATTTCCGAAGCTTTTCCGCAAATTTGATGGAATAACGCTGCTCCAAAAACTTCGGCATCGCGTTCCGTGACGTGGGTCGAGCGTGGAGGTTCGCGTTAACAGAGCTCCTCACTACACCACAGCTCAGAGCCGACTGCCTTTTTCAGCGTCGCTTGCCAACATACCTCCCTCCAATCGCAGCCCGTCAGAGCGGTGCTGGGCGCGCCTGGAGCGGCGGGAAAAAATCAGTACACTTTTTTTCCGGACGAACCCTGTATTATCCCTATATATACCAGAATGTTTAGCTATTAGCAAAATGAATGCAAAAAATAGTGCAACATGCTGAAGTTAGATTAGAACTTAGCATATTGATTGTTTGTTGTGAAGTAATCATTTTTTCATCATATTTGGCGTTGAGGCCTCCGACTGCGACCCGTGATCTGTTGTGAGACCGCAGAATTTTATTTGATAACCTTTTATAGCCTCAAGTCGTGTTTTCCATCGCGTAATTAATCCTTTTAATCACCATGGGAGCCCATTAAGAATGTTTCTACGCATCTAGTGTATCACTGAGATCAAATGAGGCAGCGTCCGATGAGGATAATTTCATCGCCACTTATCATCATACACGTTTCAAACATCATTTTCCTTCAATCACTCCAGTTGAACCTCTTTTGTTTCGCAAGTGGTTTCCTTGTTATTATTTAATATAATTTTTTCATTTTTAGATTAAGTATGTTTGTTTTTAAATTCTCCGTGGTGTATTTTTCAAATATTTTAACAAGAAAGTAAAGGGTAGAAATCTGCAAATATTTCATCTCCGACTTTTTTCTCTGCGTGAGGATAGTTTATCAACCATCGATCTTTTGTGCGATATCTTTCTTTTTCCATGTCGATCTAAGACTGCTGCTATCCGATGAAAGTCATTTCTATCTTCGATATCCAGTTCCACTTGTCCCCGTTAAGGAAGGGAAGTAGACCATTGCCATTTGTTTCCACCCTCTTCCCCAAATCGCAGGAAAATCTGCGATCCTCTTCCAAGAAGCGAAGATGAATTTAATTGGACGTTGTCCTCCTCCGAAGGAAAAATCATTTTTCCAACTTTCCGGAGAGGATTGTCGATTACCTTCTCGCTCTGGATGCATTCGCATTTTTATGGAGTTCGCAGGAAACAGATGTTCGTGGTGTGGGGTGTTTTCTGTTGTTGCAATACCAGACGATCGAGTTTGATGGCTGACATTACGTGTGCGCAGTCCTGAGGAAGTAGTTCAGTGGCCTTGGACGCTTTCGAGTGACTTCCACTGCATTGCGAGAGCTTGGAAGCAGTTCTCGAGAGAGCAGCTTCCGACGGGGGACGACGCGCTTCTCGCTCCGGGAACTCGCACTTGGGATGTCGGATCTCCCAAAGTTTTCCGTAATCTTTTCCTTGCTGAGAGTAAAAACTCCATCCTTGTAAAGAGGACTCGCGTGCTTCAATTCTCCTCGTGTAGGTCATGAAGAGCGATCATTAGTGGTGGAGATTCACTACAAGTGTACGTGCTGCATTAAATTTCCATCCCAAACTGTAATAAAAAATATATATTTTCTTTTAAATTGTCGCCACTCCGTATTCAATTTATTTAAATACGCACACATTTCCGTCGAATATGACAATTGCCGACGTTTCTTGACGAACAGACGTAATAAAATAGATACAAATACAAACGTAAACGAATCAAAAGATTTTAAGTTTCTGTGTTCGGGTAGAATATTTTTTAGAAAATAGTTTGGACATTGATAAATATAAGTATAATTATGTTATGTCCGCATAAATTATATAATAATCAAGTTTAGTATTAATAGGTGATAGATTTGATAGAGTGAAGGAATCGATTTTTCACCTCATGCATTACAAGCAACAACGGCGGGTAAGATTCCATTCCAATGCTGAATGAAAAGCATGCATTTTAATAAAATACAGGTGAACATTTTGGATGCTCCATTTTACAATTTATTCGAAAATAATAAAGAGATTTTTTCACATTGGTATTACAATGGACAAATTTAGGATATGCGGTAATTATTTTCGATTCATTGGAAAAAGTGGTGGTGAATTAATAAGATAAATTTAAAAGAAGCTCAAATCAATTGCCAAGAATTTAAAATTAGAAATAAATGAGTTTAACTGGAGATATTTAGGAGAAACATTGACGGGAGTCCCTCTATTCTAGAGAGAGAGCAATACAAAGAAAAGTTAAGATTCGTAAGAAAGCACTGGATTCTCGATATTTACTTCAGACGCTGAGGATATTTTATTATGGTCCCACACTAACGTCGAAACTTATAGCCAATCATACAAAACGTTAAAAATTAGATTCTTACGGTATTATATTTAAGTGACCCCAATTTCCATCCTGGGAACATTCTCTTAAGGCAGTAAGTGCCCTCGTGGACTGAGTGGAATACTTGAAGGCGCACCCTGCGCCGTCGTCCGATACCACCCCCATTAATTGAGGACGCAATGGTTATGTCAACATAAAACTCTGGATAGTTGCGCACACTCCGGATGTATTTTAGTGCGTATCCTGTCTTCAAAACACTCTCCCGTTCCGTCAACGGTTTTCAAAGCATTTCCCTTTTGTTCCATTCTGTTGTATACGCAACCTCATGATTCAGAGTTGTTATCTCATTTTCTTCGATGAGATGTGAGTGCTGCTCGGTTCCCGAGGTCTTTGTTTCATGTGGCTGTACAAACGCGCTGCCTCGTCCCAAAATGAGTCTGTGGACCGGAAGGTACACCTAAGTGCTGTCTCTTTCAAAATTAGTCACTCATTATCATGTCACTGTTGTTGCGGGAAACATTTTCTTTGTCGCGTTATTACCAAATTCCTTGTGAGAGGGGGAAGGATTTTTAAACCTTAAACACTCATGCGATTCACCTTATTTAAGCGTTGAATTGGGGAAAATTTCTGACATCCAGTGACTTAAGACGTAAATTTAGCATCTGTCAATGAGTCGGAGAAATGGGACTAGATGTTGCCAAAATTGAGTATAAATAGCTAAACTAATGGCGCATGGAGTTTTCTCAACACGTGTAAAGTTTTTTTTAGACGGAGCAATCGATGCCAGAACAGCAATTTAATTAATTGAAATTGTTTTAAATGTCCCTGAAAATTTTGATTAGGAATGATTGTGGTTGGAATTCCAATTTTTGTTAAATAGTATGTCATGCAATGAGATCACGGCGAAAATAATACATTTCTTTCTCCCACATATAACTTTCCTAGCGAATGATGACAGTCATCCTTTTCTAATTTAAAGTGGTAGTTCAAACTTTGGCCGAAAGTATCTTAAGTCTCTTAGCAAAAGAGCTAACTTGAACAATCAATTGATTAATTCCATCGTTGTCTCGTGATAAGTATTAATATGTAGCGATTAGCCTCATTAAGGACCCTTCGTAATTGCAGATAATGGAATCAGACATTTTGATTTAAATACGAGAGTTAGCCGAGGCTGAGAAAACTACAAAATATACATAGTTTGCATTTCATAGAAAAGCTTATTTCTTAGTCAACTGGTTTCACTTCACTGTATTGTTTTCAGGACTCACTCCTGCAGACTCGACAGTATAGTGATACCGGTCGCATAAGTATCATTTTCTGTGGTGCTAAAAGTCTGTACAGAATTCGTTGCGGCTGTTTAGTTAGGAAGTCAAATTTTTTTTTTAATACACTGTCCAGGTTATAAGTTTGCGCTAAAATCTTTTTGTTCTCTTTGGCACCTGATGTTGGCTACTTTGATTTCATTGTGGGAACTCAAGAGTGTAGACCAATGGAAAAGTCACGTTTCCCCATCATTACCCGCCAAGGCTGGCGACGAACGAGAAAAGGAAGATGCCGCGGAGGGAGGCTGAGGGGCATCTTGAAACCCCCCCCTTCCCTCGACAGGTGACGCCGTCGCCGCCGTGGGCATTGGCCCCGGACGGAACAATCGCCCTCCGAACGAGTGGGAGGGACGATCTGCACTTCCTTTTTTTTTCCTTTCGTCCATCTCGCGAAACCTTCGAACCGTGACCATTCCAAAGAGCGATTAAAGTTTATACCGTGCGCTGAGCTCCGTGGACCGTCGTCCGACGCCGGACTTGTGTTGGCGTGCCTTCGCCCTCGCCTGCGGAAAAGTATCGTCATTTAATGATTACTTATAATACACTCCCTCCCATCTATTCACGATTGGAATGCGAATTTTTTCTTCGTATAAATAATCTAACCATTTATATGCATCTTGCCTCCATTCTGTCATTTGGAATTTCAGCTGTTCACGAAAGCGATAGCTATAAGAATAGTGAGCTACAGGCCCTTTTTATCTATTTATCTATTTATTTTGATCCTCGCTTTGCCTCTGAGCTCTAGACGTGAGGAAGTTAACCACTATCATTTACTATCGAGGTAGGCCCAGGCAATGCATTGTTTTATGATTTGTAATTCAGTATATTCGAAAAGAAATTAATATATATAGGAATGCTGAGAGATCGAAAAGAAATATAAACTGTGTATTTCCTAGTTGGCATATTCGACTGCTGATGAAAGAATTTGATATCTCACATTGAAGCAATCGTTTATCTGCGTTTTTCATACGGTGGTTTTGCAAAATACGTGTCGGCTGGTTCAATAACCTGACTAAAAAAGTCAAACCCCTATACGATCAATAGCGAAATCTATTTGTGAATAAACCTACTTGTTTGTTATAATTTCGCCGTGAAATCCGATCATGTAGCAATATTCTCAATAGCTCCCAAGTTTCGCGTCCTATTTATACTGTGAGCAGAGAACGAAAAACGCTTAAAAACCAAATAATTCACACATTGAAGTCGAAAGGCGTTCGATACTGAATAAAACCTGTTGAAATTTGGCAAACCAATTTACTGATAACTTGTTGACTTATTGGAATCAAAGGTAACAAGATCATGTGGCTATCGATTCGTGCACTTTGCTTATTCAACAAATATAAACACGATGAATAAATATTTACTTTCGAGAACAACGTAAATGGTGTTAGCTTTATAACCTTATTGGAATTGGGGGTAATAAGATCGTGTGCCTAACGCGTCATGTTCCCACTTAGTTACGCGTAATAAAGTTCAACACGATAAATGAGCATTTTCTTTAACCACAATGCTCATGCGATGTTTTTGGGAAAATTCCGTTTCTGGGCAGAAAATTACGGTATATACTTTCAAGACGAACACGAGAATACCATCAATCACGTGGCCGGATTGTGTTCTCGTGTGCTGCCGGAGGAAGTGAACGGGGACGAGGGGGAAATAGAAAGACTAGATCAAGTGAGAGAGGCGAAGTTTGCGAAGGAGGTTGAAACCTTCCTCGTTTTCTCCCTGAGAATGCCTTCTCTTCCCCAACCCAGGCCGCTTCTCCGGCCTGCCTCTTCGCATCTAGCCGCCGAGGGATGAATCCGACGGCGTCTCAGACGCGGCGGGCGCCCCCGAGCGGTAATTTTCGAAGGAATTTCCAGCCATCGAGCTGTTGGAGCACACACGGAGCTGATCTCCCATCATCCGAATGTCCCAAGGCTCGCAAAGTTCTCGCCTCCATCATCCCCGCCATTAAGTCCATTCGCGATTTTCAAGACTCGGGGGGGGGGGGAGTTCCACGAGCTCTCTCATTGGAGGTGGCGAAGGGCAATTGGGGCGAATTAAAGTCTCTCCCGGAGTCCAGAAACGATACCCAACCAACATGCCTACAGAAGTGAAGTGAACTGGTAGAATAAGAATGGCCAACCCGCAGACGACCGATTGAGGATGCGTAATTCCCGTAGCTTCATTCATGGCTATTCTCTATTAAAAACAATTAACTGGTATAAAAACTGCATTTTACGTCTACACTACAACCTGCTGAGTCACCTATAAACTTCCGAGTGATGACTACAATTTGTTTGTATATTACATCATGACACCATTGCTCATTAAAAGGAATGACAATTTCGTAAAAAAGCGTCATAGATAAACACTGTGACACATTTTTCTTGAAAACAGTATTTTGTTTTAAACATAGGTAAGCAAAATCCTGTGTGTTTATAGAATTGGCATGATCCAAACGATCCTATGTATTATCCTATATTTAGAAAACCTAATATATGTAAAACCATAAACACAGTAAGCAACCCGAAGGTCGGTTTTGTAGGTGATTGTAGAGCTCACCCATATACTAAGCCCGACGGCGTGTGAATATTCACACATCAGGTTAGGGGAGGCAGTTCCTTTCCCTGTGCCGGTTATGGTTTCCCAGAAAGAAAAATCAACTAGCTTGGGTGGAGCTGCAGGTGCCCAGAGTGCCTTGCCCGGGAATCGAACCCGGGACCCTCTGGTCAGTAGTCCAACGCTCTACCCACTAGACAACCGCGACCCGCTATTAATGAATATATATAATTTTATGTAACAATATTTCAAAATAATTATCGTGGAACTCGATGCGATTTAAATTGAAGCTACATTGGCACTATGGTCAACACTTTGTTACTCAGGAGTTATTCTGAATAGTAGAGTATTAAAAAGTGATTAAATTAAAAAATGACTAATTAAAAAAGTGACATAAAAAAACGAAATAAATACCGACTCCTCTCATAATGTATCCTTGTTCTTTGAAACTTCAATGCAGTAATACTATATATCCAAGTATTCAAAAGTATTTTTATTTTCATTCATTGCTACTGTATTATAAATTGATCACATTTTAAATGGTATTCATTTCACTTTTATAATGTATTTTCTATCATATTCGTGCGTGGTGTAATAATCTCCGTCTTGATGTAAGTATGCTCTTTTTCTTGTAAGTATTGGTTACGCCTAAGACCAATTTGTTAAATAAGGAGTCATCTATTTGCTGAAACTGGAGAAAGCGTTTTACGAAATATTTCCGGCGCAGGTCGTCATCGTCGCTTATCGCCTTCTCTTCCATTTATTTAAACACTGCGACGGTTGTAGAGCTAGAGTAAACCGACTGGTTGCCCTAGTTATCGAAGAAACATAGATTTCGTAATCTAACTGAATGTCCAGTAGAAACTAGTCTCAAGGTAAAAAATACACGCGATTGCAAGGTGTTTGTCTCGGTATAGGTACTGTAGCGTTTTTCTCAAATGTCCATGATTTTGCGTAATTATTCAAATATACCTGTATTATCAACATGCATTTTTAATTTGGTAAGGTTGCCAGCTCCTGTCTTCTTATTTACCATACAATTGGTAGACATATTGAAAATATGTGATTAATTATTGAAATTACAAAGGGGAGCGCAAAAGTAATTTTGTGTAAATGTGGTACCAGTATGATGCGTAAATGTGGCCAATGACAAACAATTTTATTGAATGTGTTTATCATAAAAAATTAATGTTAACTTCAACATGGTATAAAATGTTTATTTATTGAGCATCAATTTATATCAAATAAATATTCAGCCAGTGTAAAACTTCCGAATAGGGAACCACTTCCTTTCAGACAAATTCGCAAAAAAATAGATGAATTCTGATGAATATGATTGAAATAGAATGAAAAGATTTGAATTCTGAAAATCATAAATATGCCATTGGTAACGCTATGTTGTTGACAACAGTTAATTTCTACACGTTAACCCATGAAAACCTTTCAGTAATTAAGTTATGCTAGATGATGAATTCTCATTATGTTTATAATCTTTTAATAAAATCTCTGACAGTACTGTTCCAGTAATATTGATTACAAAATTTGTAGTCTTCGTTATCTCCTGTAAGTCATATAATAGTAAAATTTGGGATCACTCACTATCTTTGGTTACATTACTTCTGATTACGAATGACTCTTTTCTTAATAGTCTGTAAAATTTTTATCACGGACTAATTTTATTCCGAATATCTCAGATAACCTGGTAACTTCTTGGTATCTCTCATCTCCTACTACATGTATACCTTCGTATCACTCCATTGCCCGAATGGATTTAGGGTGCACAGGAATAAGAAGCGTCCGGTCCTATTCTTTGAGTACCGCTGAGATATCTTAAAACCATTCAAATTTCAATTCATTTAAAAATGTTGAGGTGGCTCTTTTCCCAATATTTTCTTATGAAATAGTGTCCGCATATAAAGAATCCACTTTTAGAAGCGTTTTTCTAAGAAAATCAATTTCGGTAGAACTTATGCTGATCGTGGGTTAGTGCACTAAACTTTTAAGCCTGATCATTCCCTTCCTCCCTAAACATTTCCTCTTAATTGGCCACGCCGAGATGTTTACGTGACTATTTACGTTTCTCGTATCGATATTGAAGTAAGCTTATAATAGAACTTTTGCTTGTACGATCCGCTGATAATTTGAATTCCCTTTGGCATGCATGCTCGTAGTATTTGCATGAATAAATCTCGTAAGTACTACCTCCACCTCTTCTTCCAAGTTGCATGTTTTGGCGCGCAACCTTCTCGTCGGAATTAAAGAGAAGGTTTTGAGAGAACTAGGCAGTTGTGCGAAATTGTCTCAGAGAGAGAGAGAGACAGTTCTGCTTTCCCCATTCCCACTTCCCCATCACATGCTCCGCTGATGCGCGTGAGCCGAGAGGCCCGTCGGAATGGAGAAACCAACACTTGGAAATTTTTTCTAGCATTTAAAACAATTTAATTGGTGACATTTTTGTCAATTCTACACCCGCTGAAATTTTAATATAAAATAAGTAAGTACTAGTATGCCATAAAAATGATTTTGGATAAGATTAATCGCATTCCATTGAATCGGTGCGTTACGTCAAATTACAATACACCAACTACGCTTAATTATACGTTCGAAAATAATCATATATGTGCTTATATGATGAAAATTAATATAGAAGATGCTTCGGAAGTAATTGTGAAGGCCGCATGCATCCGGGTTAGCCAGGTGTGTTGCTTTCTGCTGACAACAGTTTCCCTAACGTTACAGCTGGCATCTTCAGGTCGAAGTGACGATGCGATTTTTGCCGTCCTTGTATAGGCGTCTTGATGATGTCGCTCATCCCTGTTGCAATTTGCAGGATGCTTATTTCAATTTCAACGGGCTCACGGATGAGCATATGATACTGACGTATTATTTCGAGATTACGTTGACTTCATCCAAGTTTACAAGACGGGTGACATCCTATCCACACCGAAGGATCCCAAACACTGTGACTACAAACTTGCCGACGAGATAAGGTGCAGATGTGGGAAGTCCTACATAGAACAGACTGGCAGATCCTTCTAAGTACCGCCTCCAGAAACACCAGAGAGCCCTGAAAAACTAAAAATTCTGCTATGCGTATCTGATTTCCAAGAAATGATACTTCTTTTGTTGAGGGTGCCCAGAGGCGTCACCTGGAATGGAATTCACATCCTCCAGGCATAATTCCAGCGTTCAGCCAACAGGACTACAATGCACGACTTGTATTGTGGCATGGATTAGCTCCACTTATTTTATTGGTCCCGCGTAATTATAGTTTGTATGAAATAAGATTGTGTTACATTGCTGTGAAATTTAGTTTTAACCAAGAATATTGCATACACAGCAAGGAAATGGTATTTTTTGTGCGGTGAAACACGCAAAATCTATTTCTGTATTTAGACGGTAGGCTTAAAGCTATCCCTGGAATTTATAGAAACTAGTAAGGAAAGGCCCAGAACCTAAGTACAAGTGCACTTAATATCCCTGACCCTAAAACAATTATTAATCTCTATGAAAATGATAATATTGTTTTGTGAATGGATATTTTTGGAACGAATGGATTATCATTTAGCATGCAGCCCGTAGAATAAACGATATTTGATTCTCCCTCAAAGAGTTTCATGTCCGTCCGCTTAGAACTAATATAAAATTATTGATAGATATTTAAATGTTATTCAAATGCTCTTAATTTACTGCAGTGTGGCACATGAGTGCCAGGATATTTTAATTTTTTTTATATTATCCATTCCCTGTTTAATGGTACAAAGCAGAAAAGAGAAGGAATTAATGACGGTTTCACTTATGGGTGAAATGTGAGGAAGGTTCTTAAACGAATTAAGTGATTTTGATAGAGAGACATCTGTTGGAATTAAGGTGTTCACTCTGGAAGATGTAGAAGGGAGTGAAAATGTGTTCCAGATTAAATGGCGGAAGTCGGGCAATATCAAGTAATTAATAAGGCCGTAGTGATTAATAATGGGAAACCCGGTAGAGGAAGTAATCAAAGATCGTTGGAATAATGAAAGATCGTTGAATGATTAATGGTATTCTCTACCAGAATTAAGTTTTCACGATGAATGAGTGAAAATCTCCATTCATTGAAATGCGTTTATCGATCTTTCGAGGGAATTAGTCAATTATTCCCCGAATAAACCCTCGAAACTTAAACAAAAAAATTCCTTGAAATCCCGTCTCTAATTTTTAAAAAATAACTGAGGTTTTGATGCCAACATTTTTTTCCTTAAATATTTTAGGTTCGAGTATCCATTAAAATATTCATGCGTAACCCGTTGTCACTAATTTATTTGAAACCCTTTAGTCTCCGCGTTGATGAAAAAGAGGTCCACTAATAATTGTAAGTGAACCAGATAAAAATTTACGAAAAATATCAGCCGGGTTTGTAGAACTTCTTCGTACCAAATCGGCGGAGCGGCGCCCTTCATCCCTTTACGTTTTGTAAAAACTTTCCATGCATGATGCCTCGTACTCCAGAACTCCCGACGGGGTGCAGCGGCATTTTTAACCGGAGAAGTGCCATCGAGGAGCAGTCGATGTGAAATATCACGTTCCATTATTTTCCCCAATGGCTTCATTTCCCGGGGAGTGAACCCTACAGAATAAATAAAGAACAACGATCGTGTTGAATCCACTCCGGTTCTCCCTTCACATTTTTGTGTACATATACCGGACTGTGTGTACGTATATTATTATATATATAGAAATATATATATACATATACATATATATATATATATATATATATATATATATATATATATATATAAAACTTAGACGGTAACACACAGCACGAGAACACATAAAAAGAACACTCACAATAATATCTTGATAATTTCGACGGAGTCGAGCTCCGTCTTCTTCGGAAGATATGACTCATATGAGTCATATCTTATCTTCCGAAGAAGACGGAGCTCGACTCCGTCGAAATTATCAAGATATTATTGTGAGTGTTCTTTTTATGTGTTCTCGTGCTGTGTGTTACTGTCTAAGTTTTTTATTCAACACTTCCGTGTTACTTCGAAGAAATCATCTATATATATATATATATATATATATATATATATATATATATATATATATATATATATATACAAAAATGCGTATATTTTTATATGTGTAATATATTTTATTTTTTAAATTTTATCCCCAAGAATTTATGAGTGGGGTTCGGGGTGCTGTTCGGCATTTCTCGTTCGGGGTGATATTTTTTCGGAAAGTCGAAGGGGTTTAAAGTCGAGGGATGAAGTTCGGAGAGTGAAGGAAGTTCAATCGATCGATGGGTCGTTTGAACGAGTACCTCCCGACCCTGGAAAAAAATAAACAGCCGGCATGCGGAAAGCTCGGGATAACACATCCCTTCCACCCAGCACACCTCACTTGGCCCCCGTACGCGCCGGCGTTCCAGCAGCCAATTCCGAAAACGTCACCTCTCAATGGTCCCGTGAGGCGTGAGAGCCTTTTTTAAAATGTCTCTTGACGGCGCGATATTCAGCTGCCTCTCCCTCAAACGACGAGCTGGTTGACAGGTCATTTGGCAAGGAGGCACCGCCGAGCTCGACAACGGAGAACGCCCGCTTTCCACCCACCCCCCCAATCCGTCCTTTTCGCCGTTCTCCCAACTACCACACACCGATTCGTGATCCCTTCCCCAACGTGCTCATCTTTGCCGTCTCCGTTTTAATTCTGATCCCGCATTCAGAATTCCTGACTGCTCGAATGAACTCTTCCCACACGTCTGGATTTCGCAAGCATCCCAACAAGTTTTCCATAACTAAGAAAAGGAGAATTGGCATAAGAAACGTTTTAGGAGCGTGGAAGTATTTAGAGAGAGCTTTTTAAAAGATTTTAAATGAATTTAAGTTTGTCAGGTAGTGGTCACGTGAATAATAGAGTTGAAGCCAATAACATTTGAATCGGAACAGCTATCAAATTCATTTTTTTTTTATTCTTTGCTTTGGATCAGTACATTAGATGTAGTTTGGGTTTGTAAATGAATGGGCACACGAAAATACGACAGTTGCTTACTTCATCTATATATTTAGGGTGTTACGGAACTTTAATTGTCAATGTAAAGTAATTAGGTGAGCTAAAGACATGGATTTTTTGTGACCAATGTTTGCTCACTAGTGACTCGTATAGTTCTACTCTTAGTGAAATTGTGGGTATAGCTTAAGTGAATTATTCTGAGGTGAATACGTTTGGTTACGTTTGTATGAGTGCTCAAGTCTTAGGTAACTTTACCCAATTATAATTTTTGATCATATGCCATGATTTTTGCAGTAAACTTATGCACTATATAAATTATGCTGAAAATCGAGAACTTAAAATTTTCGAGAATTGCACTGATCAAATAAATTTAGTCGAGTAAACCTTTAGAATTCTGTAAATGAGGACTATCTTGTTGCTTGAATAAATCTGTATTAATGGGCACCCATTACTTTTAGTTCGGGATGTAGTGTAGTAATTAGATAAGCTGTATTAAGCTAATCTTGTATCCTTTCTTAATTCTACTCATTCTGTCTCAAATCTGTGAACTATTTGATAGGGTCTCTTAACTCATTTCTCTATAATTTTGAAGATATTTAAGCACACTCAAGTGGGATTATTGTAAAATTAGGTTTATTATGTTCTGTTATCATCAAATTAATGCTATCATGTTGTCATTCTGATAATGTTAGGAAGGTCAAATGTACAAGTGGATGAAATCCTGTTGACTCTAAAATCGCTAAGATTATTATTTGCACATTTCGAGGTTTCTTGTTTCAATGCGAATCTAAAAACTATTGTAATTTCTTGTTTAAATTGTTTAATGAGTTTTAATTTCATATGTTAACGGAAAACACTAATACACAGAAGCGATGTCGTTTCAGTAACAATTCTGAGATTTGCAAGTAGAAATAACCTAATATAAATCTCACGTATTTTTTTTGTGAAGGATGTGAAGTAAATCTGTTCTAATGTTTTATTAGTTCTGTTAAATTGAGAAAGATTCATTTACTAAATTAGTTAATTGAAATAATTTTATATAATATCAGACTAATTTGTACGGACTTCACCTGAGTCTTCTCCAACTTTCGAATATTATGATGTGAATTAGTTTACTTGAATTACATATTTAATAATTTCAAAACATTTTCACGTCTGGTCTACTCCATTGTTGTTTCCAATAACTTTCACTTCTCCGTTTCCTTTTTGCCTTTTTTATTCTTTAGTTTTAATAGCGGAACTTCATGCACTTTCGTGATTTCTGAAATTCACTACACCTGAGCATTAGTAAAAAATTTAATTACTTCAATATCATTTGTAAAGTTATAGCTCTTCTGATATCCCAAGTAATGCAGATTTTCCCTTATTCCCGGCTCTCGATTCCTTTTTTTCCTTTGGAAGTAATCCCTTTTTTTCTAAATTAATTTCCTCTAAATTTTTAAATATCCTGAATAATTTGTGTATAACGTCTTCCTTTCGGGATTTGTCCGCGGGAAGGAGGGGGAATGAATTTCGTCAGAATCTGCTCAAATAGGGATTATATGAAAAAAAGTAGCTTAGAAGGCAAAATCCTCAAAGCACCCACCCTTTAACTCGGAAGAACTCTTATCTATTTAATCCGCATATTTCCTCTCTCAAGTTTCGCATAAGTATACAAATTTGGGAGTAAGTAAGAAATCAATATATGAATTACCGAATTACGCTATACAGCAAGGTTAAGTTGCTATCGGGAAGTAAGAAGGCAAGATCTGTGCTAACAGTTAAAGATAAGTGGGGTAATATAATAGTTGAACCAGGAAAAATCCAAGAGAGATGGAAGGAATATATAGAAACACTGTATGATGAAGAACTTAGGCCGACAAGGTTAGACATAGAAAAGGAACATGACGCAGAAGAAGATAGCTTAGGTCCAGGCATACTCGACAATGAAGTAGAAAGGACATTTAAGGAAATGAAAGCAAATAAGGCCGTGGGGGTGGACAATATTCCTGTAGAACTGTTGAAATGTTTAGGAAAATGTGGGAAGAAGACTCTATATGGACTGATTCGTAGTATCTATGAGGAAGGAATCTGGCCGGAAGATTTTGTGAGATCAGTGTTAGTTCCTATTCCAAAAAAGGCAAATGATTACTTAGGGGATGATCAGTTTGGGTTCAGGAAAGGAAGAGGTACGCGTGATGCCATTGCAGTAATGAGATCACTAATCGAGAGGAATATAGAATACAATCAGGACGTTTTTGCCTGTTTTGTATATTTCGAAAAAGCATTTGATAGAGTGAATTGGGAAAAATTAATGCTTGCATTGCAGAGAATAGGAATGGATTGGAGGGACAGGAGACTGATCCGCAACCTGTACATGTCTCAGACTGCTCAGGTGCGAGTGGGGAACGGAGAGTCCGGATGGGCAGTGTTAGGAAGAGGTGTAAGGCAGGGTTGCCCATTGTCACCGGTACTGTTCAACGTATATGTGGAGGAAATGATTAAAGAGGCATGAGAAGAACTGGAGGTAGGAATGAAAGTCGGAGGGGAATTCGTAAAATAGGTTAGATTTGCTGATGACCAAGCATTAGTTGCTCAGTCAGCCAAGGGGTTGCAAGCATTGCTGAGTGAATTGGAGGTTCAGTACGATCGATAAATATGGGATAAGAATCAATATTAATGAAAAAAAGTTTATGCGATTTTCCAGAAAGAAAAAGGCTAAGCTAAACGTTAGAATAGGAGGAGAAAAAATAGAGCAGGTAGAACAATTTATATATCTCGGAAGTGTTTTGGACCAATACGGTCATAGTAGTAGGGACGTAAGGAGAAGAATTGTGCTAGGCAAGGAGTCTTTCTCAAGGAGGAGGGAGTTGATGAGGATGGAGTTGAGTTGATGATGTTGACGTAGATTGGAGGCTTTTGAAATGTGGGTGTGGAGAGGAATGGAGAAGGTGAATTGGACCGAAAGGAAAACAAATGAGGAAGTACTAGAGATGGCGGGTGAGGAGAGGGGTTTGTTGAGATAAATCCTATGGAGGCAGGAAAAATGGATGAAATGCGTATTGAGCGGTAGTGGGATGTTGAAGAAGGTAATAGAGGGGAGGATGTTGGGCAAACGAGGAAAGGGAAGGAACAGGATAGGGATGTTGGACGGGATGAAGGGAGGAAAGAAGTATACAGAGATGAAGAGGGACCTGATATATAGTAGATTAGTTTGCTAGGTGGGGAGTCACAAAATGTTTATTTGATAGTTGTGTCCATCCGAAAACCTACCTTAACCGGTAGATTACCTAATTATAATATATATATATATATATATATAAATATATTATATAGAATTGAGAGTTTTAATACTGACTTCTCTAAATCAAACCGGAATACTTGACTGGGTATGTACTTTGTTTGGTGGGAATACACGTACTTTCTCACGGTCGCAGTTTTTCCGTATTTCTTGGATCCCATTTAGCTTTAATTATTAAGCTGGATTAATGCCGTTCGTTTTTATCCTCTTTTTATTAACTGGTTAAAAATTGAGATCATAAAAAGTATATCTATGGCATTAAACTTTAACCGGTCGTCTCAACTCATGGGATACGTTGGAGTGGTCAAAACTTTCCTCCTCGTGTGGCCATCATTCGTTTTTCTAACGCTATTCCCTTCCCTTCTGTGCAGAAATTGCCCAGGCGCAGCACGCACTAAGAATAAAGACATTTTTCTCACGCTCCACTTAGCCATCTCCTCTCATTGCTTAGTCCTCCCCGCACTCCCCATCACCCTTAACTTTGCCCCCTTCCAATCCATTTTCCGTCTTTAATGCCTTCCATCCAAACCATTAAGTTGGGTGGACTCCGCGAGGATTCACCTTACTGCTCAAGTTAATGTTATCCCTTTCATGGCAGGAAACTGCGTTTTGTAACGTTTCATTTGCGTCATCATTTCTTCTTTTCTGAAAAATATTCCGTTGATGACGTAGTAAAATTTACCCGAATTTTATTGTTGTTTCGTTGCCGTGCGTATACTCATTGGACGGAAATGCTTTCGAGAATAATTCAAGAGGTTTCATCATTAGTTTAGCGGAATTGCCTTATCATTATGGCTATTGTTTCATCTCAGTCTTCCCCAGCAATAGGAAAGCAGTTGGAAGTATGCGATATTTTCAACGCCTTCGTTGAATGTTGTGATCATGACACGATCGAAAATTTTGTTTTCTGCAGTCTGAATCGCGACCCACGTGGTATTCAGTCGCAATTGGTTCAGCAAGTCTATTCAGTCGACTTGCAATGTTTGTCGCCGTAGCAAAGAGTTATCAACTCTGTCTACACGTTAGGATCTTTGTATTAGGTAGTTTAGTACCTTTGTTTGGTATAGTTTTCGTTGTATTGCTCCTATTTTATAGTGGCACAAAATTTTGTATCTTCCAATTAGTGATATAGCCAGACATGCTAGTACGACTGCCATTTTTTCCCTATATAATAAAAAAAACTTTAAATTCTGGCCCTGTCTTTACACGCCAATTTAGGTCTTCAAGTGCTATAAAAGAGACAAGAGTTGCCGTATAGCCTTGATACTTTGACCCTAATTAAAACCAATTAATCCTTCATCTGCCGTTCGCTCCCACCCTTTTTTTTCTTCTGTTGACTTTTAATGTCCCATTTCCCCTAAGTCTACTTTCCTCTAACATCTACTTTTACAAGAACTACCCACATGTCAACTAATATTTTATTGTTCTAAATTTCATCGTCGAGAGTATTCAGCTTTGCATTTCAGGGTGATATTTGCTGATCAACTTTTCTGACGTTAGCTATTGTTTTTTCTCTCGTTCTAACACTCACTAGGAGCTCACGTCCTGAATAAACCTTAAAAGTATTCTTTCAGCATTCAAATTTTAGAAATGGACTCTAAGAGTAAAATCAGGAACGCAAAAACCTCCACTGCCCATACAATTCTTGAAAATTTCTCTTCGGGATTAAATTTAATTTTTTACGCTAAACCATGCCAACAGCAAATCATTTCATTATAGTTTACAACTTGACTTTGTAAGGGTAATTTAAAAGTAACTGAGTGAAGGGAAATTTGCTGTGTCACGCGATATAGGTAACACAATTATTTTTTTTCGCCGTTTTAAATTTAATAATGGACACATACCAACAAAATATTTTAATTAAGTTGAAATCCATGATATTTTAAATGAAATTTTTTACCCACTTCAGGCCAATGTCTCAAGTTTTCATTCTCATTTAACATTTGTCGAAAGAACAAAAAACGAATAGTTTTTCAATCGTACTTTGTAGATAATCATTAAACAGAGCGTAAATTATATTTTTCATCACGTATTTCGTCGCATGAACTACGACCGACAGCTGAAAGTAATGGTTATAGACTGAAAACAACATGTTTATATTTTCTTACTACCAAAATTAAAATGCTGATATTTAATTACTTTTCGTCTGTATCTAATTTAGCCCTATGTACATTTTCAAACCAAAATATCAGATGATAGTGGTCAAAACTTCATTTTGACATTGCTTCATAAATGATTCTAATGAAGACTTACCTGAAGAGGTACCTGCGCTGACCTTAATATAAATGGATATCAACTCAAGTTTCAAGGTTAATTATTTGCCATGAACGATCGAGTCTTTAAGGGGTTGGTTCTCTCCTTCGAGATATATATATATATATATATATATATATATATATATATATATATATATATATATATATCTCTTTTCTTTTTTTCATATACGTCCCACTGCTCCCATCCATTTCGTCCGACGATTAGACGTCGCCCATTATGGAAGTTGGGAGGCCATATCTGCCAGAAAAATGAGGCAGATGACGTCGGTGCCTCCTATTGTTATATTGAAAAGTTTTCTTAATTGTCGTGGTTCTTTTGGCCGGCGGCCTCGGTTCGCTAGCATCGCCGTTGATGGGCGTTCTGAAATTGCCTCTTCTATGGCAGCGGATTACGACCGCCCCGGGCATTGATTCATTATTGGAGCCTCGATCGGCTGATCGTTAAGGGGGTTTATTTTCATCGCTTGAATTTCTTTTCGCGAGATTGATGGCTTCCACTAGTAATGGATCATTAGCACCCTTTTCATAGTATTGATTCGATCCCTGCAAGCCCCGAGGGGAAATCCAAGTCCTTACGAAAGGGGTCTAAATAATTATTAATTGATCTGCGCGTACAGTGTCTAGGAAGAATATTTCCTTCTCCATCGCGAGCCGTGCGTGGAATACAAAGAATCGAGCTTGCTTTCAATTGTCGTCCGGATAGGCTTGCCGAGTGATAGGAGTTTTAAATATGAGATAATTTTTAACTTTATAAGGATCATCGATATGTATTTTGTTGTTTGATAGAGAGAGTAAAAAAATTTATTTTTTTGTCAGAGGGAATGCTTAATTAGAAAAATGCCGCCGCAAAAATCTCAAGATGTTATTATCTCCACTTTCTTAATGACAGGATTTGATCACAAATGATTTATATGGATACTTGATCTCCTTTCAAATTCTCTATTTTGATGAAAACATGGCGCGATAAAATTCAAAAATGATAAAATCTTTTTTTTTTAAAGAACATAAGGAGAAAAGATCGCTCCTTTAACGTATGTGTCGACTTCTCGCCGGCGTTCCCCCTACATAGTCGGCAATTTTTAAAAATTGCAGGTGAATGATTCCCACACCTACGTCCCCTGGAGGTAACTGATCAAAATTTACTTGACGTTGTGAAGTGAAACTGGCTCGAGTAACTTCTAATTGTTTTAATGGGATTTAAGTGTAAAAGATCTTAGGTGTATCGAACAGGAAATAAGGCTTAAAAAATAAATTGTTTCCGTCATTGGAGTGGTAAACCCTGACGCCATTCGTGGCGAATGGCGTCAATGGTCAATGAAAATAAATTCGCCTTTATTTTCATTGGTCCGATGATAGAATATCGTTCACATTCATTTCTCATTTGACACGTCTCTGGTTAGTTGGAGTAATAGTTTACTCATATTTATTTTCTACTCCATCAATATTCATAAATAAGTTTGTATTTTCCTTGAAGACAGTTTTGGTTACCCTTGTCCCCTTGAGGTTCCGATATACATTATGCATCGTATTTCTCGGAGATCAACCCATTGGAGGTTACGAAACCATTCCATGGCGGAGCAATAACTCAAACCCACAGCACATGAGTTAGCAGACAGGCAGATCGCTAACATCTTTCAATCGGATTGCATCGCAAAAGTAGTGAGTAATTTAAACAATTGAAAAAACTCATCCATGCGGAGACAACAAAAAGATTAAATGGAATGTAAATGACGATACAAGTAGGGAAGTTACGATGAAAAATTACCGATCAAATCAGAACTTTAAGTGTTTGGATACCGTCTCCTAACGTTTCACTAGATTATACTTGTTGGCACCTTCATAATCCGCAAATACTATGATATAAAAATGGTTTGTAGCTTCATACGACTATTGTCCAAACCTCATTTCTATCGGCATAAACACGTCAATACAATCAGTTTTATTAGATATTCGAGATATTTCCACGAATATAAATATGTCATTTTTATCTTGATTCCTCAAATCCATTCCATATTTATTTCGACAGCGGTTGTTCATTTCAATTTCTCATGTTATATTATGTCGGTTTCAATCTCGTGTCATTTACCCTTATCTGCTTTCGTATCGTCTTTGAATTCTCAGGAGCACTTAATCTTTTTCTTTTTTTAACAAATCCCGAACATTTTCTGCTGTATACAAGTACACGTCTCCCTCTCCTACTCCTCCCCTTAACCCTCCCAGAACTCAAAAAGCAGTCGCTCAACTCATTTTTAATCCCATCTCTCTCTCTCTCCCGGCCTTTTTGTCTCGCATGCCTCCGCGAGGCCCTCTTTTCGCTTTCCCTCCCATAATCCTCCCTCAACCCTCCCTCTCCTCCTCCTCCCCCTCCTCCCTCTGCTAATCTCACTTTCCTCATCCCAATCCTCTCTTTACGGCTTCGGATTCGCTCCGTTAATTTCCAATTTCTGCTCCCGGCGTTATTACCCCCACCACTGACTCCGACATCCATCCTCCCCTTTCTTTCCCCCATTTCTCCGTCCATTCCTACGCGAGGGGCTGTTTCTGCGGTCCCTCCTCTTCCTCCCCCGTTACCCTCCCTCCTCTCTTCTTCCCTTTTGCTTTCATGTGGGGCTATTCACTTTTACGCAACGCAATCCCTTAACTACGCCGACCTTTGGCGTTTGTTAGTGTCCAGTGTTATGTTCGCGTCCAGTGTATTTGCCCTGGACGCAGCCTTAGGTCCGATTAGTGAGTGTTCCAGCCTACCACCTTCGTAAGGTCGGAGGTCACTTGACCTTTTGTTTGTAGTCATTTATATGGGAGCCAGCTTAAGAGATCCTCTTCCTTTGGCTATTTCGAGCTGTAAGCCTGACTCCCCAAAGTGTTTTCCCTGTGTCTGACCTGAAGGTCAAAGTCCATTGATCTCTTTATTATTGCATTAATTTTAGATCTTAAATAATGGATGTGTTAAGACGGAGACTAAATGTATTCCTTGGGTTTATTTTGTCTTCTCCCGAGGCTTAAAAGAGGTAAACATAGGTATTATCAAGAATATAGTATTTTTAGCCAAATTAGGAAAGCTTCAGTTCCATTGGAGAACATTGCTATTTTAGACAAAATCGCATGATTTGTTTTTTTTTTATTTTTAAGTCTATCTAAGGTGGCAAAGCTGTGGTCGTAATTTAAATCTCTGCATGATTGAATTGTTTGTTCTATGTAAAACAAGGCTTCTCTTGTTTGTTGTTGTTGTGATATGACAGCTATTTGAACACATTACAGTAAATTATGTGCTCCTAAAATCAACATTTGAAATTTAAAAATTGTCGTTGTCGTGATTTTATTGAGGCAATGGTGGCACTATGATCAACATACAAGGCATACTTGTATGCTGATACTAAATTTCATCCTCGTATAATTTTTATTATAACATGATATCTTATCTAGCGTCTTTGCTAGTTTCTTCAGGTGAATTTTAATGCGTTATTTTATTCCGGCTTGCATATGCTTGCATCCAGTGTGATCTTATTGGTTTGTTCATAGTATCCCCCAATTGCCGGTCATCTTTAACATTTTCTGATTCAACGGTGAAGTACACGTTCCGATTTTTGGAGAGCGGGTTACCATCTCCGTCCTGTGATAATCGAGTTTCTTTCAATCGATCAATTGTGATATTTGAACATCAAGATGAAGGCGTGCTATATATTGACAAATACGTATTTGTGTGATCGCAAAACACATTTGGGTCGGAAATACCCACAACATCAATTTTGAAAATGGGATATTTGTGGGAAAAGAGGGCCGATGTTTCCCCAGCGTAATAAGGGATGTGTTTGAAATAATTTAGAGAGTCGATAAGTTTAATACAGAAGACGACTCCTCGTTGTACTACAAATGTTAAGCGTGTCTTTAACCGTCATAAGAGAAAACATTAACAGTGGTCCATGACTAAGTACGATGTACGTTAGTACGCCGATAAAGTAACGCTAGACCCAAGTTTCTATTAGTCGAATGAAGGAATGCATTTGCAAATTGAAGAAAGCTTCTGGAAATGACGCGTAAATTATTTGAATCATCCGCTAATATCAACCGAAATACGAGAATTTAAAGGGATTAAAATCATTTTCTTTTACCGGGATTCTAATCTGGATCCCGAAAATTGGATCCGGGTTCGAATACCGGTCAAGACGATTGGTTTTGGCGCTGTGGAATTCTCAAACGCATTGCATTAATGTGTATAGATCGTACTGAAGCTGCCGGGGTAACTGCAGTGTTTTTGCAAATTTTATTAGGGGATGAAATAAGTATAATCATCAGATTCATTCCACCAAACCCTTCATAAATATTAAATGACGACACTTTGTATGCAAAAAAATCAACTTTAGTCACTTCTGACTCATCATTATTGAAGCTGCATTTCCCAAAGTATTTGTGCGACTAGTTTAAGTTTAGTTTCCCTTGCGTTGTCTCAGACGTTAGGACTGTGAGGTGAGGTTCCGGTCTGAAAATATCACGGAAGTGGACGAGTGCTTTTGAGTGTCCAGTGCCACAGGGATCTCTCACGTGAATATTTCACGCTCACTTAAAAAAAATAACGTTTCCCTCGGCGTTCCGAAGAATTCTTCTCCCGACGGTAGTGGAGAAAAAATCGTTCTAGCATTCCTGTGAGGACGGAATGAGCGAAAAAAAATCATTCAAGTCACAAGTCTCGTGTAGTATGCTTCGAAGAATCTCGTGTAAATTTCTCCTCGGAAAACCTGGAAATGCCACGAACCTCTCGAGGTCAAAAGTAATCCCTTCGCCGACCATAGGGATTACGCATTCCGTTCTGCATGCGGTACAAGAAAAAACTCAGCAGTGCCTTTTGGGTGTTAAACCTCCCGAAACAGAATGACACATGTAAGGGCCGAAAAGATCCGTTTCTCAATACTTAACTCTTTGCACAATTCGCTTTGACACTGATGTTAGCAAGGCAAAGCCGAGTTTGTTTTGCTTAAAATATTATTTTCCTGATAATGAATCAAACAACCATAGGTATTCTAACTAGTAAACATAAATCTTGTACGCTTTCAAAATACTATTCAATTTGTACTACGTGGCCTTCCCATTGTCTGGCCAACATAATTTCCTTCATTTCATCGTGGCTTCTACATGCCTTCTGGCGATCCGAGAACGTCTCGTTATCTTCCACTACCTTAATAAAAAGAGACGTTTCAGGCGTGATGTGGTGGAATATCATGATAAATTTAAAAAATTGTAAAATTGCTATTTTTAATTAATTCCACTACCCTGCTCATTAAACATTCACCCTCATTCACGGTAACCATCCTTCCACATCCCACTACTTCTCAATAGTCCTTCTCTACGTAATATCTCTATCATCTAAGGATTTCACCAAATCGCTTCCTCTCTTCTCCCACCATATTTATTTGTTGATTTCTATGGCAATGTCATTTAAACATATCGTGAAAAGATTTCTTACATTCTACCGAGTGGCACAATATAATTTCTTAATGCGCAATGCCATTCTGGAAGACTTTCCTAAGACTAATGGTCGATGGTAGCATGGTGTATGAGGTAACATGGTGGTGGAGAAAGCCTATTTTATCTATTTTTTTATAAAATTTGGCATTTGTAAACATTGCGGCCAATCAGCTCCCGTGACATAAAATCCGAAGCCTATTTGATAGTTGGAAAAAGTCATTCGGTATCTTCGGTAATCCTGGCCTAGTAAATGTTTTATGAGCGCTTACCCTAAAATTGATGAAAACCTGAGGGCAGATATGATATCATTAAAAAAAGAACTTGAAATTAGTGAAAAGCGGTAAATTTAAAATAAGTTTTTTGAGATCAAACAGGTTCTTGACAATCTCTGCCTTTTTAATTCGCATTAACTATCTACTTGTAATATTTCATTAACTGCGTTACCCCAGCGTCCTAGAAACCTCTCGCCTTTTTCTGTAAACAGTCTTTCTCCTCGACCTCTTCTTTCGTTTTCATTCTTTTCTGCCCGGCATTCGATTAATTTCGTTTTCCTCCGATTTTATTCCTCCCTGTGCTTCGTCACCGCACATTCACCATTTGTCTTTCATTCGCACTCTTCTCATCTCACTTCAGTTTATTACTTCCCCTCCAACAGCCAATCAGACTCGCATTTCCCTCCGGGCTTATCCAAGCTGTTTCACGTCAAATTAAAGTGTCTTTCCCCCAAACGCTCCCACTATGTAGTCACTTAGTAAGCCTATCTCTCTCCGAAATTCCATTTACAGACAATCCTTTATGTGTCACTTTCTCCCCAGCTGTTTCACGTTGCCATTGTAAGTATTTATCAACCATTCGTTTTGATATCATTCCTTTTTAGGATTCCTATGTAATTCATTAGTGCAACTACGTTTTCCTTCTCGAATTACTTACGAAATTATAGCCATGTGACATGAGCCATCAAATGTTAACTTTCTCGATGTTATTTCTCTAAAATTAAATTTTCACATAAAAGAGTATTTACCATGCAATAAAGCAGTTTCACTCTAACGCATTAGGTGAGTTTAACGAGTCATACAATTCTGTTTTATGACCTTCCCAGAGAAAATGTTTGTTTATTCCACATTTATATGAGTATCCTAAGGTGAATCAAGTTCGGTAATGGTACACATCTCGGTGTCGAAAATTATTATTCATGATTATTTCTCGTGTTAAAAAGAAAAAATCCTCCATCAAAAGACCGATTTGCTACCGTGCAAATACCTCATGCAAAAATCTGTCTGCCCGAGAGGCGGGTAACAAAATGGTGAAAATTTATTCTTGCACACTTTTCACTGCGCGTCGCGGAAGAAATATCAAGTCAAAAAGTAAGTAAATTCCCTCTTGTCGTTTGGTTCAGGTGCCGTGGATTTTTTGGTAACAATAAATCTCTCTTTACGTCCCTCTCGTTTATTTTATTTCTGTCCCCGCTTTTCATTTTCATTGCCTCATACTGTTCGCACCTCGCGCTTCAACATTCCTCCGAAGCTCGCGTCTTATGTCAGACCCTTGGTTCGGAACACACTCGCCTTTGAGTCTCAATTAGTATTTGGCTCCCGTCGATAAAAGTGCGGCGCAAGCTGTTGGCAGCTCATAAAAACCACCCTTCACTTCTCCCAAAACATCCGCACCGATCTCTCTTTCCCTGCCGCAACCTTTTTTTTTTCTTCTTCGTGCTTACTTTTTCCGTTTCGCATCAAACAGGGAATTTGTTTTCACCGTTTTGTCAATTTTATTCCCTTCCTGCCTCAAAGTTAATTTTGGAAATGGTGATCTAACTCAGTCCATGTTCAAGCTTTTCCTTGGAATCGTGAATAGATGCGGCATCACCCCGCAATCACTTCGTCTTGGCATTGACCAACCAATGTCTAAGACTGCGCGGTTGGAAGGTGACACTGAACCTTTCCAATTCGTGAACTGAACATTTCCGATTCCTAGCACTCATTCGGTCGTCTTCCATTGATTTTGTCGTATTTATAACGACGACAATATTTTTTTCCCTCGTCTTCGTGATTAACGTTCCGTAGGTAAATAAAATTACGAGATATCCTTCGCCTCCGTCGTTTCGCGACAGATGTGTACGGTCCTGACTGCTCCCATAACTAAGATAGCAGGCCTGGGACACCCATTTCCTTCCCATCAATTATATTCTCAATTTTTCTACCTCGTTTCTCCACATTTCCGCACTCCTGATCCCCCCACGCGTGCATTTATCTACTACCCCATTACACCTAACGGAATTTCAAAGAAAACCTCATCTTGCACCCTCGAGTTTCTCTGTCATAACCATAACGTGTTCCTCATCATGCAAAAATGCGGTGTCGTCACACCCTCCCACTTTCTTTCGCTTGCAACAGGAATTTCTAGTGCACGGCCCCATTTGCATATAAATGATTTCCCCGAGCAGGTGACACCCAATCTCACGAGCGAACATTTAACTAAATTATTAGCGCATCCATGCGAGGCAGGCGCGCGTCTCAAACCACGGGTTTATAAACTTATTTTTTTGGGTAAAGAAAACTTCACGCAGTGAGAAAGTAAGGCGGAAGGAGGTAAGATGGAGAGGAAAGCCAGATCTCCTCGGGGATGAGACTCGAGCATTCCGCTGGATAAAAAGAAGGAGGAAAACTTTCGAAGCGTCGGAAAGCCCCCACGGAGTGTCTCTCTCTCTCCCTCCTCACCTCTCAAGCGTCGTTTTCAAGACCGCTCTGGATCTAGTCAACGCACCGAAGGAGGGAGTTCTACTTCCTTTTATGTCCACCTGACGCTCGAAGTTTTTCTTTTCCTTTTCTCTCTATCTCTCTTTTTGACGAGCGCGTTCTCCTCTCGCGTAATAGCGGTTGCCGTTCGTTTTGGAGAACACGCGTGTTACGCACCGAGCTTCATAAAGCCGATGGAATCGTTTCGAGGGGAGCGCTTTGCACTTCGTCCTGCCTTTCATCTGATCTCACCAATATTCTGTCGCCATTCCATCGCCAACACAAAAACTGAAAGATAGATATACGTGCTTTCCAATAATTTTCTAAACCTTAGGGAAAAATATACCGAAATAACAGACTCCTTCGAGGGCTCTAAAGTTATACGTGTACGTAAACAGTCGCGAGTCGGGAGAAATTTCTCATTCGGCACCAAAAACAAAACCATTGACACGCGCCCTGAATAATCAGATAAAACGCACTTCTTCCAAGCCATAAGTTGGTGAAATAAGCATGAAATTGAATTTTACTCATAACACCAATAAAGTACCAAACATCTGATGATAACTAAAATGATAGATAACCTTCGCGTTGTTTTTTGATGGAGATTTTTATACTTAATTTGCCTCATGAACCTACTATCCCTGGATGAAAGCATTCACCGCAGGGCGTGGTGATGAAATTTCATCCAAGTGCGTCACGTGTTTTTGAAATAATAGAAATGATGTGAAAATGGACTGGTTTCGGAATAGGAATGAATCGTATTGAAATGAAGCCAAAGTTTTAAATTTACTTCTGGAAACGCAACGCAAAACGCCTTCCCGAAGCCAAGGGAAAATACTCTTTCGACTACGGAGGAACTCGGCCGACTAATTGAGTGAAGAAGTAATTAGGAATTTCAGAATAAAGTGAAGATACTAAAATAGAATGAATACAGCTTTGTGAGTCGACGAATTAAAGCGGATAGGCTGCAGAAACTGTAACTTAACGTTGCCCCTAATACTTTGAGATGATGATTACCACTAATTTGAAGGCAGTAGGGGTGGCGAGGCAGAAGAAGCACCTCAATAGGCCATATTCCTAATCGCCGTTTACCTTCCTAGTAATGACGTCTTTGGAATAAAAAAATGGGTCCGTCCCAGGGAACTTTTTTATCGGCCATTAAACCTCTCGCCCATAGATACAGATTCATTCGAGTGGTCCTTTTGTTATACCTTCCCCGAAGGATGTAAGGATGTCTCCTTCCCTCCCTCTCTATCTCTCTGACCCTCTCTCCATCTTTCTTAATACTCCTCACCGCAAAAAAATCGCCCTTTTCGATTCCTATATATCTCTTTCTTCCGACCCTAACATTTCTCTCCCTTTCCCTCCCCCCTGAGACCTCACCCACTTTCGACCCGCCCCCGTGGCCTTTTCCAGACCCCTTCGGACCTCCTCTCGCCAATTGCACCCTGCCCTACTTCCAGGCCCCTCTTTTCTTCTCCTCTATCGCCGCGACGGACCCTTCCCCAGGCTCACCTGGGGCGATCCAATAACCTCCCTCCCCCCAAGCGACCCCTCTCTCCCTCCACCCCTGCCTCCCGGTGCCCACTTCCTTCGCTCCCGTCACGGAGAACTCCTTTCCCTCTCCTCGCTGCTTAAATCCTCCTCCACAGCTCCTTCTCTGCCCTCCTCCCACTCCCCCCGACTTCAGCGGTCCTTTTTTCCCTCCCCCTTGCTTTCTGCGCCTCTTCATCGTTACTTTTTCTCGTTTCTTTCGCTCTCTCGCCCTCTTCTTGTGCTTTCCTGGCGGCTTGCAACTCTCTTTTTTTTATCTCTCGACCCCAGCATTCCCTTTATCCCTTTTCCCTCCCATTTTCTCCTGGTTCTTTCTTCTCCGGAATCTATACCGTTTGAATCTTTAGAAGGCGTGTCCGAGGCTTTGTATTGCTCTGCACCTTCCCCCCAAACGCCTTTGAAATGAATGTTTTAAGATTGCGAACAAAAAACTAATACTCTCAGTTAAAAAAACATGGTGATGCCATCTGTTTTAAGCCGGCAATATGACCGGATTTGATTCCAACTGCATGAGTGTTCATCTCAGTGCGATTTCACGAGTATTTTTCCTCGAACTTTTATTTGTTTTCATAAGTCAGTTTAGTCCGGGTATCCCTTAATTAATCCCCATCCTACATTAAAAAAACGTGTACATTATTTCCGAGGCATTGAAACAGGAATGCCAATTCACTTCGTTCCCTTTTTTCGACGCGCATTCTACTTAATATTCTCCCACTTTACTCCTCCCGAACACTCTTTCTAGTAATTTATACATGATTACTTCTTTTTAATATGGAATTTCGTCATCAATTGTATGTATCCTTTATTAGGCTCCACGTAAATATCCTTGCCTCGTTTTTTTCCATATG
Organism: Hetaerina titia; assembly: GCA_037158775.1. Taxonomy (NCBI): domain Eukaryota; kingdom Metazoa; phylum Arthropoda; class Insecta; order Odonata; family Calopterygidae; genus Hetaerina; species Hetaerina titia. The sequence continues at coordinate 83,962,430 of CM073776.1, read as the reverse complement.
TTTAAATTGTAGTTTCTACATGAGAGATCCGACGAGGTTATTCACATCGTCTCTGGTCCGCGTGAGAATTTTCATCTATATGCTGCGGTGCACTACGCACGCTCAGAATAAGACGCCTATGCATTTTCAATGGCCTTTCCTTCGGTCTCTAATGCAGTTAACTCATCAGAAAGGCTATCTTATAAATGTCTCTCTTCCATGTTCGCGAAACGGCTGTCGCCCGTCGTCGTCTTACTTAGATTAGAAATTCTAAGCAATTTCTTATCCTCTGGCAGTAATCTATTTGTTTTTTAGGATATATAAAATTCAATTTTTAGTTCTTCCGTCACTGTTAATGTACATATTAAATGCTGTAGGTACTCTTCGAACCTGAGTTTCAAAATTTGCAAGTTGCTATTCATTTAGCATGAGGACATAAAAACCTGCATTCATTAAAATCTTCTTTGTTTTCCTTAATGTTCTTCAGTTTAATTAATGTATCATATTTTGATGCAATCTATTTCCCTAGAACGGCGTTGAATCTTTCATAATTTTAGACTTAATTTCCCCGATACTGCCAATTTTTAACTTGTTAATATTTCCGTTTTATTTTAAAGTGAACGTTTAGAGGACAACACTTTCGTGTCTTCACGTTATTTCCTCTGTTAAGAAACTTGATTAAGGAGGCATGCGTTAACTCATCGATTGACTCTTAAGGATAATTCTCCTTATGATGCGTGCGTTGTTGTCCATTGGGCCTTACTGTTTCGTTTTCCTGGGATAATGTTAAAGCCTCAAAAAGGCTGAAGTATTTCAAATGTACTCCACACTTCCCACGTGATTTATTGTTTTTGGGCACAACTCTAATCGAGTAGCGTGCAGAAGGCATGACTCAGTGACCTTCGAGGGGCACTAGAGTAGTTAATGTGACAGACTAACCCCCATCGTCGTATTCACCCAGGAATTATCCCTTAAGCGTACAAGATTATCTAGTACAAAATTTCAGCAAAATGGTTCACCAACCAGAGCCAACTTCGCGTATTCCCTTCCCTCGATTTTTTTCAATCCAACAATTTAACGGAATTCGTGTGTAACTTGACAGTTCGAAGAATGGCGCTTTGGAATTGAGTGATGTGTGCTACATTAAGAAGCGAGAAGGTCATGACGGCCACAAAAATATTTCAGAGGTCAAGCTATTTCTCTGTTAATTATTCCTGATGCGAATGTAACATGTCACAGAAAATCGTTCTGGGATTCTTTGGAAAAGTGAAAGGGACGACGCGATGACGTCAGCGGGTGTTTTCCAATAATTTTGTTCCAGTCCGAAAGAGTGGCGCCGTTAGTGAAATACGGAATATTCAGACAAACACTATCTCAAACATACCAATTTCCTTGTGCATATGCATATGTAGGAATTTGTTTGCTTTATATATGTATTTGCATAAATGTGTGCCTATGTACATTTATGTTTGTAAACATATAAATACATAGAAGAACTGGCCCCCCTACCATGATGTATGAATATTCACACGCCGTCGGGCTTAGCACTGGGTGAAGTCAACCTTCACCTATCAAACCGACCTTCGGGTTAATTACTGTGCTTATGCTCATATATATGCGTGTGTGTGTATATATATATATATATATATATATATATATATATATATATATATATATATATATACACATGAAAACATGTTTGGAGTTACAGAATATTTATTTATTTGATAGTATTGTCCATCCAAAAACCTACCTTAACCGGTAGATTACCTATTAATAAAAATATATGTGTGTATATATATATATATATATATATATATATATATATATATATATATATATACACATGAAAACATGTTTGGAGTTACAGAATATTTATTTATTTGATAGTATTGTCCATCCAAAAACCTACCTTAACCGGTAGATTACCTATTAATAAAAATATATGTGTGTATATATATATATATATATATATATATATATATATATATATACACATATATACACACACGGACTCCGCCCAACCGCGAAAACATTCTCAAGTATATATGAGATTAGAAATGGGTTAGGTAAGAAATAAAAGAGATGGAACAAATTTGATAGGGAAGCTTTTCAGTAATATATTGCGGAAGCATTGCCGTCACCACCACCACCAACATTAGCTATTCTATACAACCGCAAAATGATTTTTTCTTATGATTAGCTTAATTTAATTTCTAAATTATCATTCTGAAATTAACAATGCAATTGTTTCCTAAATCACGTGCATCTCCTACTGATTTTATTCAATGTTAACACCAGGCTCCCTTAGTCATTAAAAAAAGTATAAGATCCGATTGATACAAACAATTGAAATGCCATAAAGTTCATTTATGGGTTAAGGCCTCAAGGTTACCGATTCGGAGAAATTCTCTCCCACTCACATATCCCAACGAATTGTGGGTAGTTAATTCCATTAAAATTCCTGGTTTGGGGCAGAATAATGGGTCGCCATTCTCATCTGATAGCCCCAGCTGTTGACTATAACGGCGGCAAACTCAAATTATCCCCATCCGGCAGCCTCATATCATTCAGGTTTTTAAATTCGCACAATCGGAGTGATCACACAACTTTATCACTTCTTTCAGTCTTTCAGCATCTTTTCTCGGAGTGCCCAGTGCGTTCTGTTCGTTGTTTATTGACCGCCATATAGCCGGATCAATTGTAAGGAATCAGGCTAAACTAAAGGTGCAATTGACTTTAGATCATTATATACGTGTAAGAGGCATCATCTAATACTCGTATATCATATTTAAACGTATCTTACTTCTGTTACTATTCCCATGTACCCATCACTTTAAAGTTTCATTTGATTCAGAGTGGTACAAGACTGAACGAGTATCCTAAAACTTTATATTTTCTGTGTTCCCATAAAACCGAGAACTTGAAAGCAGAAAATAATGAGTTAGATCACATTTTTAAGTGTGTAGTGTATGTAAAGACTCTCCATTTAAAGATAAATGATTTGTTGTTAAACAAGTGAATACAATTTTACCCATACATTATAATTATATATTTAATAGGATATTTTTATCGTAAATTTCTATATCTACATTTTTACACTACTCCGCAAGCCGTCGCAAAGACGTGTGGCAGAAGGTCACCAGCCAAACTGCTTCAATTCCGCTAATTCCACATACACGTGGTACCCTGCGATACACCGAATAAGCATCTGAAAGGGGGTCAACTGGACACCATTCATGCAACATCCATTGTAAACATTTGGATTATTATACTATTAGTGACTACTCCAAAGACTACTCTGAGAAGACGAATAAGGAAACCCATTGAGAAGAGCGGGCTCACATGCAACGCAGTCACTGGTTACCAGGCAAAATTTTATTCATAGAGGACGGACAAATTACAAATACGATAGATCTTCAACTTTATGAACACGAAAGCCCACCACCCGTCCTTAGGGCGCATGGCAGGGGTTTTTAAGGACGCTACCCATTAAGTGAGTTAGTCTGTTCAATAGAAAGGTAATTTTGCCACACCCTCAGTTTCAACAAAATAGAACTATGGATGTGTGTCTTCAGAGTGGATATAAATAATTTTTGATTCTTGTGATCTACACGAATTAACTTTGATCTTGAAGTTGTTCGATGAAGCGTGAGAGAAACGTTGAGCCACATAATTTTCTATGCGCACCCACCTTCACGTGCGTAGTGCTGTAGCCCGATTTAAGAAAAAATCGTCATTTTTCAAACCTATTTCATAGAAAAAAAAACAAATTAATTCTTTTTAAATTTAAGTATAGTTAGGTATTTTTATCTTAAAAAATTGGAATGGAATGCCATTTTTGTATTTTTAGACTTAAGACATTATGCGTTATTATTCAATTGAGTGCGTTTTGTAATTGAAATGCCTCTTCTCATTAATTGCACAGGTCAAATTATTGAAAGGTCATGTTGAGGGGAATTGTCAGTGATACTCGTCCCATATGACTTCTCTCTGTGATCCTTGTTCTATTAATAACTCGATCAAACTGAAAAAAAAAGAAATCCCAGTGATCAGTACTAGGCTTTAAGGCAATGAATGTAATCACTCATTTCTGCATGCTTAATATTTCCTATTGTGACGATGGAGTACTATTAAAGTTATTACAAACTTTATAAATCATCGCTAAACTAGCAGAGTATCAAGTTATTACATAAATATTGTCATTGAAATCTTTGCAGAAAATTATTCTGTGCTTCGTGTAATCAAAGCTACCTGCGCATCTCGTCGTCTGCCATCTTGTATTCGGAGAATCCTCATTCGTATGTTAATCGGAAACCTGACAGAGGGCAGACACTGTTGCTTTTGCGCCCTTGAATAAAAATTACTCTGCCTTACCATTAACGTAGGTTAGCACGAAATTATGGGCCATTGTCACAGCGTTTCTGAATTGCTCCCACGCAAGTTTTTTTGGCAAGGAGTAATGAAAGGATGCGGGCGAATGACCCAGGCTAGAGCATGTAACCCGTAATTACCTTACGCAACCCTCGCTGCCCGGGGGAAGAAAAAGAACGAACACTTTAGTGTATTGAGATGCCGTGTGTATAATATACCTTCCCCTTCTTTCCTCCCGAACCCCCTCCCCCCCTTATCATCCCGTCCCATTGTTGGATGAAGGTCTCCGCCCCAATCTCTCGCTTTTGTTTTCCCTCCCCCCCCCATCCAAAATCCCCTTCCACCCTTCATTTATTCCTTCATTTTTTTCTCATCCTCAGATTGCCGTGTCCAAAAAGCAACCCCTTAAGGTCCGAAATTCCCTCAGGGTTACATCGGGCCACTCTATATAAAAAATTAATATCTTCACGCATTTTTTCCCCCTCTCTCTCCCTTTCTTCGAGGAGAAAGGGTATGTTTTGGAGGGTTTGCGGCAGCTTCGGGGGTCGTGAGAGAGAGAAATGATTTTCGGGCGTCCACTCTTTTCCCCCTAGCCTCCCTCTTGCTGCCCCCTCCCTTCGAAACCAGCACCAATCCCACGGCCCTGTTCTTATTTGACACGCCCAACTCTTTCTCTCCGTCTCCCTCTGTCAACCCCTTCTCCTTTGCCATCCTGAATCCGCTTCGAGGCCTTATTCCCCACTGACACACCCCATGTTCAATCCTCCGCAATTCACGTGTTCTACCCTTGTTGTTCTGTCCTATGCCTATCCCACCTCCCCTCCCGGGTAGGCCCTCACTTTATGTCCCTTTCTTGGTCGCTACGCCAAATAAATGCACAGTCTAGTCCTCGAGGGATTATGAAAGGGCATCTGGCGCGATGTGATTAGTTAAGTGTATAAAATATTTCTCAGGATTAAGTTTTCTGCCTATGTACAGCTTATAATGATATTAAAAGAAAGGCATTTGAGTGTGCATATAGTATATTTATATTTTATGGCGACCTTTCCGTGAAAACGTCAGATATATACGCGAGTGTCCTTTCTTTGTGGTTCTGTGTCTAGGTAAGTTTTTAACCAAAGTTACTACAAGTTTGTGTCGTCACTAAACAACGGTTTTTAACATGTATATACATATATATATATATATATATATATATATATATATATATATATATATATATATATCTCTTTGAAATGGACGCTCTCCGGTGACGCACAAATACACAAACACACAGATACAAGATATTCAACACACAGAAACATGAAGAAAGGACACTCAGAGTATGTATTTGACGTTTCGACGGCCCGATCTGATGACGACAGTCGGGCCGTCGAAACGTGAAATACATACATTTATGTTTCTGTGTGTTGAATATTTTGTATCTGTGTGTTCGTGGGCATATATATATATATATATATACACACACACATATACACACACACATATACACACACATTATATATGTAATATAAAAGAATATAATATATGTAATAAGATATATTATATATCTTATTACCTGTTAACTTCTTCGGAAGTTTTTCTCTTTCCAGGACTATGCTCTGACAACCTTTGTTTAATCCGTTTCTTTTATTTTTTCGAGCCATATTCACATTTTTCATCTAATCTTTGATCAACATATATTTGCCTTAAGGTAAAATATTTTTCCTGCTCTCCTCAAAGGAGCAACGATATCTGAATGTGAAATTTACGTAATTTTTAATGGTTTGTGATCAGTTCACCCGTTTTCTTGTTTAAATACCAATTGAGCTTAGCGTGATAACCCCGCCTCTTGTGAAGAGAACTCCTTTCTGAGAAAAAAAAATGTATTCCTCGCAATTAAAATTTCTTTTGATTTCATTAAGATCGGTCGTTTGCGTGTTCTGTAATTACGCAAAACCTCACGGTCTTGAAACCCAACACCTCCTTTGCTTCCATGGTTTTAATTTACCCCGCTAGCCTTATAATCGCATGTTCTTTGGTGACTAAATTTAGGTTCAGGTCTTTATACGCCCCATACATATTCTATAGGACCGGCCCTCAGAATAAATTTCCGTAGCATGAATCCGCTTTTTCATCCTTTTAATTAATTCAAGGCTTTTTCTCTGCCCACTTTCGTCCCCATTTCTGTCTGCCATTCCTTGCATCACGAGCTTCCTTGATTGGATAAAAATAAAATTACTTAAGCTGCATTACTCACTTCAGTCTACTGATATCCATAGTCACTTAGTTTCTGCTACTCAGGCTTGTTCTCCGCGTGCTCAGCTCTTGCCTATGATATAGAATCGAATCAGAATGAATCATATATCTCTACATGAAAATCTACTTAACGTTTTCACTAACTCATTCACTCTCCGGATTTTGCCGAAGTATTTAGCAACAAAATTAACTTATTTACTGATCCACACACTGGTGATATATTTGATGTTTTAGTACCTTGCAAGCCACCGCTAGGGTGTGTGGCAGGGGGTACTTATCTGTTTTGTCGTGCATTGGTCTCATGTACTCTCCAAAACATGAGTGCTTGCGAAACAATTATCCTTTCTTTAAGTAAATAAACTCCCTGCCAATAAATAAATAGCACAACGTGGAATTTTGAAAGAGGTCCAGGTGAAATGAATGTGAATCCAGTAGTTTACTCGGAAATGGTTTAAGGTTCCACACTTGGTGCACAATTCAAGACCAATCTCTCCATCTAACAGCATGTATCTCTTTTTAATACTTTTAGCTTTATGAGCATTCATGTGCTCGATTTATGAATGTGTGTCATCTGGTGTGTATACCATGCAAGAAATAACGGAAAATCCAGATCACCACGTCCAGTGGTTCATGGTCGATTTTTATATATAAGGAAGTTAGGAAGTTATCTTTTAGACGGAATGTGTGGGGTGTTGTAGGGCCAAAGAAAGTCATTCTCAAGCAAGCGAGGACATTCAAAAGCCTCAAGATCCTTACTCACTCCTTATATACGGCACCCTTTCATTTCCCTTCCGTTATATGTTTTCCTCTATCCTGGCGCTTTTCTGCGTGGGTTTTATTAGGGAATCCTGGCAAAAACATTTTTTCTCGACCTTGCAGTCCTTCATTTCTACTCGTATCTCCTCTCCTTCCCATCCAATATCCACATCGCATTTCTCTATCATTATCTCCCCCACGCACTTTTTATTTCCTTCAAGGCCGATCAAACTCTATCCTTCTCATTTCCCCTCCTGGCGAGAGTAATGTGCATCGATATTTGGAATCGATATTCACCCTTAAATATCAGAAAATGCGTTGTACAGAAATTCCTAGTACCTTGCCCCCGTATTCTTTTTAAGCCGTCGACAGTATGTCAATTTCAGATATCAAAACAAGTGCGCGGGAAAGTTTTTCTTTTCATCGTACTTGGAAGCTTGAATAAATTACTATAAATTTAAACTAAAGTTTCTCGCTTTCATGATAGTAGACAAGCGCGAACTTCGTCGTCGGATGAAAATAATGAGTTGGGAGAAAATATAAAGGAAAAAACTTTAAAAGCCACCGATGTCTTTAAACATCGAATAGACGTGCATCGATATGTTTCTGTGTCTTTCGCCCCCACCCCATCGTCCTCTCACGTCTTTCCAACTTGCTCAATCTCCTGCCGTAATTTTAGCCCCCTGGCAAACAACCCACCCGACCAACCAACCAACCAAGCCGTTAAAGGTCCAGGAACTCCCTTCCCCATCCACCACAATACGCTCCGAAACCTACCCCTCACACCCCTACGACCCGTGACGCACCAACCCCCCCTAAACCCCCGTCACTCAACCGCTCCGGCGGAGGTCATGCCATCTCCGATGCGTCTTACCTACCTAAATCCCCCGCTCACCCCCGAGAGCGAACCCCCTTCCTCATCCCTCCCACGTCATCCCCCCTTATCTTCTCCTGGATTCCAACCTCAATATGTACTCCCCTCCCTACTCCCCACTCACCCCCGTCCCCCTCGCGTCCTTCCGTAAAGGGTTTTCGCCTCCCTCATTTCCCTTTCGCTCCCGAAAACCCATACCTTTTCACTTCCCTCCTCATCACCAGACGTGTTTTCCCTTAACACTGTGCCTGCCATCCACCGCCTCTCTCTCTCTCTCTCGCTCGCATCGGCCTCACGCTCTGCATATTTTCTCTCCCTCTCAATTTATTCGAGCTTCATTTCTTATTTATCTCCATTCATTTCTCCTTTGCCTCTCCCCCTCCGTGGTCACGTGAGATAAGATGTGTGCCATCCCACCGTGTTGTTAGGCCCAACGTTGCCAGCAGTAAACTACGTCAAATAGATTTACCTCAGCAGCCAGCACGTGGGGTAAGGTGTCCGGAAGGCAGGTCTTTGAATGACGTTCTTTTGAGAAATGAATTTTATGGTTTAATGTTCAAGTAACAACATATTGGACTATGGATAGCAAAAATAATTGAAGAAGTGATAAAAGTTTTTTAATTTTTACCCATTTTACGTTATCATTTTGCTGATGCGCGGTCTAGTCCTCGCAATGGTTTCGTCATAATTTATTAGGTTAATGATTATTTTTTAGTATGTTAATTTTTCAAAACTCAAAGATATTGAATTAATGTTGTAGTGGAATCTTATAAAAGAACGATGATGCAATGGGCTATGAATGGGCTATAAAGCAATGGGGCACGAAAAGGGTAAATAAACTTGTAAATGAGTATTTTAATATATTCGCCCGGCGAATTACACCTAATAGCGTTTTGAAAAAAGCATTAGAAAGAACTTACGGTCGTTTTATTGCTAGAATTAGCTGAGAACGAGAAGAGGATTAATTGTTCTCTCGCCGAAACTCATGCCATTTCAACGAAATTCACTCATCCTCGAGGCCAGTTGCGTATGAGATTGGATGTGTAATTAAAGAATTGGAAGGATTATGGGTGAAGTGCATGTAGTAAAATCTACGAAATGGATGCCATCGTTCCGTCACTCGTATCGGCGTTCCCTTTAAATCACCATCTTTGAAAGACCTGAGAGACTGTGTTTACGAAAATTCTATGAGAGTACCCATTGTACCGATTTCTAGTAACTAATTCATGACGTTGATGAATTATTTCATTTCAATCGTCACTGTCAATAGTGAAATCACAAATGCATTCGTAAGCAAATAAGTGAAAGATGCGGAATGGATGGCGTTCCTGGCATGGCTCCGGGTTGGGAAGGCATTTGCTCTGTCAACAGCAACCGGAGAGTATTCGAGAAATTGTCGCAGCACGTGCGGCCCAAGTCTTCCTTCTCGTCCTCGGGAAGTTCTCGTTCCCTCTCCCTTCCTCTGACTCTCGCTTCCTTCGCTTTCCTCTTCTCAGCTTCCGCCTCCTGCCTCGCCACTCTTCCCTTGAAATCTATTCCCATATTACCCGTAATTCCCCTTCGCTCCTTCCCCGAGTCTGTTCAGTGTTTTGCGACTAGCCGAACAAACACACGAGGCATAAATCCTCGCAAGGCATAACTCAATTTCCTTCGATTTGAGTCGCGGCATTATTTTACCGTAATATTTTACGACCCGCTACTTTAAGAAATGTACCTCTGACTTTTCGTATAGGACCTTTAAAAATGTAAAAGAAAACCTCTTACGGTCGTCTCTTGTGGAAAATAGTATGCAAAGGATTCAGGGAGAAATTATGTCAAGATATATTTTCATTTCCAAAGTTCGTTTTAGAGTTCTCATAACCAATATAAAAGATTAAAGTTTCCCGTCCATCTATAATATCGATTGTGGTCTATTGTTGCTCCAAATATAAATTGAATTTTAACAAGTACCATTTGTCTCTTCCATGTAACGAAATTCCTTCACTTGATCACTGCCTTTCTGTTGTATACAACCTCAGATTGTACTTTCGGGGACTATTGCTCATGTAACCGCTTAATTTGGAAGGAAAAAAAATTTTTTTAATCCTCAACAGCTTTCATTTGTGTTTTAATCATTTATTATGGCGAAATCGGACGTTCATTGGCCCAAATAGCATACAGAAAACACTAGAAGTACGATCACAATCGATAAATCCTATTCCAGTCTGTCTTTTTTCGGCTATTTGCTAGAAACCGATAGACATGAGCTGGGATTTGACGTCCGATCAACCGAGACGAAAACTAGTGGAGGAAGACGAAGTTTTTCTTCGATTCCCAGCTGAAATAGTTTTCAACGCACGAAAGGTTATTTTATGGTATTCAACTCAAGTAAAGTACACACTTACAAAAATGTAATGCCGGCTTCTCCAAATAACTGCAAAAGTCGATCAACTTTCTCTTCCAATGACCTTTATTTTCCAGTAGCGTACCTAGGGATAAGGTATCTTTCCCAAGGAATTATTTTTCAAATATCGCAATAAATCCAAGTCCTCCGCTTCAGCAAACCATTTAGGAGAATTCCCCCGTAGCGTAAAGCAATCGAATGTGCCCAAGAAACTGAAGCTGGAACGATTATGGCAACGCACCATAAATTCTGATTAGTATAAAGAGACCGTTACATGTCCCCCATGTCTCTTTTTGCCGTCAAGAGTACAAAGTTGAGTGGAAAATACTTGGTACAGCCTTGCCATTTTGGTTTTCTATCGTTTGTAAACATTCACCGAAAGAAGTGCATAATCATCCAAGTGGAACGAAAGGAGAAATGAGCTACAATTAACAACAAAAACCGCGGCGTATTCGCAGATTTCGATCCTTGCGAAAGACTTTTGACCAAAACGTCGGATCAGCTGTGGTCAATTCTTACGAAAACGCCAGAATATAAATCAATTGAAAAAATACGCTAGTGGATATGGATCAATTTGAGTATATTTGGGAATTTTTCCAGATTGGATTTCCGAAGACCATAACGTTTCTTAATGCAACTCTTTATTTTTTATTCAGTAATGCCAATCCAGGAGCAGCAATATTGGATTGAATGGACGGGAAAACGTCTCTTTTTAATTAAAAATACTACTCTTTGCGTTTTCTCTCGAAAAAATTACGATTAAGTCAAGTGCTTTTTAATCCGAGGGATAAAATAGTGGAATCCTCGACGCCTGCCATTCACTTATATCGTAAATAACCCGAGTAAATAAAAGAAAGCAGGTTAATGTTGAGATCCGCTGGCATGTATATAGTAAAGCCGGTTTCATTGGACCACAAGTACATACGTAATGTTTAGAAGAGCCAAGGGTTGCTGACCCTCCGCCTCGAACAATAAATCCTTCCATCCCTGCCCCCGATTCCACCCTCTCCCCTAGATAGCCCTCGTAATTACTCCGGCTCTCTCTCTCTCTCCCCCCTTCCCCCCCCCCCACTAACCCGCACTTTCTTATTCCTTAATCCCCTTTTGCGCTTGCTTATCTCTTCCCTCTTTGCCTTCGTCCTCTCCTTCAACTTCGGCGACCTCCTCTCGTGCGAACACGAGATCGATTACCTCGCTTCCCTCCATTGATTCCAGGGTTCTCTTCTTCGCCCTCTCTCTGTCTCCCTCTCCCCCAGGCTTCCTCTCCCCATTCCCTCCCCATGCTCTGACCTCCTTACCTCAACCTCCCACATCCACGAGGCTTTCCTTCCCCGAAAGGGGTTCGCCAAGGGATGAGGGGGAGGTCGGTGGAGGGAAGACACGTCTTACAAGAGGAATCGAGGGATCCTTAACCATGCACGCACGCACTCCTTCGGCTCAAACTCATAGCCCATCCCTCCTGCACGCTGCTTCCCTTTCCACCCCATTCTCCCTGTCTCTCATTCCTCACTTTACTCTCTCTTCCTTACCCCATTCGATTCCATCGGAAGGAGACCAGCCCTCTCTTCGTGTCGAAAATGGAAATGGGAAGATACCTTCGGACATTCCCGTCGCGTTTGCGCGTTCCATCCCTCGCTCTCTTTCATTTCCCCTTCGAGAAAACAGTATTTTTCGACTTCAGTGTGGCATATGGTCACACCTTGAAATTGAGGATCATTGCGCCATGCGCTGTGGCTCGAAGCGTATCGCGCGGGCACAGCAATAACAGTGGCTATATATCTCCCGTTTTCGTTTTTTTTTCTGATTTTTCCAAGGGGTAGTAGCATACGATGTAGGTACAATTAGAAAGGAGGATCTTTTATCCGATAAGCGTTCAACGGAGCGGGGAACTCATTACTTGCGCTTGATGAAGTTATAATCGAATTTTATTTCCTTTTTGTTTTTTTTCAATTTTTTTGTGAGAAGTCGTAGTAGCATTTCGCAATTTCCGAAAAGTAAATTGTCTTTCCCTCCCCCTCCCCCTCGGCAAGACTCTTTTATTTTGTATGGGATGAGAACCAATGCGAAAAAATACAGGAAAACCGGCTGAATTCTTACGCAAAAGGTATTTGGCGGGGAAATTATTAAAATGCATTAAAATAATTCACCTTGGGTGTTATTGTTATGAACAAATTTTAATTATTCATCACATTATAAATGTACAGAATATGGTCAGATGTATGATATAAAATTGCATTTCGCTAAAAATTCTGTTAAATTTTCTTCAAAAATCCTATTTTCATTAAATTGTTTATGAATTTAATTTAGCAGCACCTTTCTCATCCAGAATCTTTTATATGAAGCGCTGAAAAATATTCTTAACATTAAATGGCATTTTACAAAACAGAGCGTAGCCTTGGTTACCCAAACCTTATTTTTCTTCGTTTTATGCATTATCTAAGACAAACTGCTTAATTGTATCCTATTGCTTTGTTGTACTTCTTTCATAAAGTTTATGAATAACTTTAGCTGTCAGTCACCTCCTTATAACGACCACTTCATGTTTTGTTGCTATTGTTTTTTTTGTTTTCCAACGTTTCTCGAGTATACTACTACTTCATGGCACCATATTTCATTTTGGAGATTGTGTTTTTGTCTAGTTTACTGTTCGCGTTCCCATTGGCTCATTCATTAGGAATTGCATACATTATTTAGATTGTGACAACTACTGGTTGTCAAGGTAACTTATAAATAGAAGGTGAAAATAAATTGCTCCTTTTCCCATAAATAGGAGGTGAAATTAGTTCATACAATTTTCATTAGATAGCTAGAGCCAAAATATATTATTAAGTTGTGGTACATTTTAGCGAGGAGATGTAATGCATGTGAATATCGTTTGTATGACGTTACCCGCGCCAAAATCTGTAATTAGATGAGGAATAAGGCTGTCGCATAAGCCACAATATGCCTTTTGTGAATCAAACTTGTACTACGAGTACTGTGGTGTCGTAACTATATTACATTTATTTTTAAGAAAAAGACCAGCCGATTTCTAGAATATTGTCATCGTCGTTTAAATATCTGAATAGGTTTCTTTTTTTCTAAAAATCCCCCAGTTATTCTTTGGCAGGCCGAGTTTCGTCTTTTTTCAAGAGGGATCATGTGAATATCAGGATAGATCTCCTCAATATTTCAAAAAAAATCCGGAGCCTTACGTTTCTCCATCCTCTCCCGTTCCTCCACCTCCCGTTCCTTCGCCTCCCATTTCCTCCACCTCCCGTTCCGCCTTTTGAGTGGCCTCTAACCTTTCATGGCATAAGGAATCCAAAAGGTCTTCAAGCACGACGCTACACGCTCGCTTGACTGGGAACGTGGCGGAGAAGGGCTTGAGATTTCGAGTGGATATTATAGTTCCGTCATCTCGTTTGGTAATAAGTTCCCATGTGGGCGGGATGCCATAATATGTACGGGGGAGAACGGCTTACCCTTTGATATATTTCCCCCGCTGGGACTGGGGTTGAATGGGGGTGGTGGGGAGGTCGCGAGTTCGACCCCCGCCTTCCCTCCCATCTATTAAATAACGCACTCGCGTGGCGTAACGACCCCTCGTAAAACTCCGCTTTTTACGCTCCCCTCCCACCATTTTCTCACCCCCTCCTCTTCCTCACCTTAGCTCTCCCTCACTCACACTTCCTTCATTCCTTCCCTCTTCCCAAAATGCAATGGAGTATCCAGTTTAGCGAGCGTAATATAGGCGTCGTTTGGTTTCTCTTTTTTTTGCAATTTCCCTGCATTTTTCAAGGTTTGGCTTAAGGTTTTTCCCGTAACATTGGCGAGAGAGAAGGAGAGAGAGAAAGAGAGGGAGTGATTACGTCACCGAGATTATAAACTGTGAATTTTCAAGTGAGATTTTATTGCGAGCATTACGTGGTGGTGGAATGGTTTCATTTTTGAAGGAGCTAGGATTCCGATCTTAACAAGATGTATGTGACGTGAGCATTTTCGATGCGAAACTCCTGATCGTATTTCTCCCGCCGAATTTTTAGCCAATGTTCTTTCATATTATAATATAAATTACGATATAATTTCAAAATCAAGGAAGGAAGAAAAGCTCCGGGTATTCTAAGAGCCTGCAGGTGGAGGATATTGTTTTTAATGTTTACATTTGCGTTGGTGTTGTCCAAATGATTGCGTTGAACGTAGAGTGATAATTAACCTGTGTGACATAAGTGGTACAAAAATTGATGTGATTTAAATTGTAACATAATTCACTTTTCAAATTTATTTATGTTACAGGCTTATTTGAACATTTCAAAGTCAGTGTATAATGAGAGAGAGAACCATCCTTTTGAGTACCCTCAACACCTTCGATGCTTTTGGAAAGAATTGTAGAAGTCTCATTTTATTGATTCACAAAATTACCGTGAAATCGTTAACTTTTGGTTTTGTATTCAACAATGACCTAGTATTTTTTAAAAATTGAATGAATTTGGAAATTTAAAGGTTTATACTTTTTATGAAATAATCAATTTTAATGAAAAAAATAACGTCGAACTGTTATTATCCAATTTATTTATGTATCCTGCAAACCACCGTTAGGGTGTGGCAGGGGCCGAATCCACACCAGACTAATTTTTAGCCGAATATGACCCTACCGAGATCGCGCTATGTTATTATGATCCCTTGTTCGTGGGAAAAATTTTCTCTCTCCAACCGAAGTGCGATGGGGATACTAATACATTTTCAACATCACTGCTAATGAGACGTCCTTCCAATGTATGCAATAGCTTCAATCTGTAATTTAACCTTCGCTCCGTGAGTGATTCCCAGCCTAGCTGCTCTAATACTTTGGATACGCTACTAAGTGTATCATATATTTTAGATACGTTACTAAGTTTATCATAACAACGTTTTACAAATCTAGCTCCTCTAGCTGCGCGCGATCCAATCTGGCAATTAATCTAAATTCGTGAGGATCCCATATACTTGCAGCATATTCTAGACCAATTCGGAGATACATAACTTTGTTCATCATTATGAGAATGTATTCCGGTAACCTGGTTCTGCTATCAAAGGCAAGATTTTTGGCTTATTTTAAATTATTCGGAGATTCATAGCGTTTGTTTTGATGATGGGATAATATTGGTGTCAAATTTATCAGTGGCTCAATATCGATAAACGTGAAAAGCCAAAGGCACTCTTTGCCGAGGATATTTTGTGAACTTCGGCCTCGCAATTCACGTCAGTCAGAACCAATGGTCCAGCCAAACTTGGCCGATCGCATGCTTTCAGAGAAGAGAAAAGTTGACTTTTTAGGCAAAGTGGATTAACACTTCGTTCCCCATCTGACGTTCGCAGGGCGTTTCAGTAGATAGTATCGGGAAGTCTACCAGTTTCTTCTCGGCGGAGGTGAAAATATTTTCCCGCCCCGTTAATCAGAAACACGAGAGAGAGAGAGAGAGGGAGAGAGAACTTTTTTAATTACACGAAATTCCTTTAGAGCGCGTCAAAATAATGAAGGTCCCGGGACGGGATTATTTTCGGGGCAGCCGCAAGAGGGTCTTGGATGGGGAGGGGGGGAGAGAGGATAGGGAAGGACCCCTTTTGAAGATGGACCCAACCCACCCACACCCCCAAAAACCGCCTCCCTCCCCCTACGAAAAAAAGGGAACGTATAAAGGACTCCGTCGAAAATTCTTTCGATAAAGGGGTTCACCACGGAAGACGAATAGAGGACGATCGCGTTTTGGTTTACGCGCGCGGGAATCAAAACCTTTTATTCTCTCGTCTCTCCCGCCCCCGCCTCAACAC